>JAOUQT010000045.1:9668349-9679196 GCA_025769995.1 Xyliphius kryptos
TATTTATATTTTTATATGTTCAGTACCTAGTATTACTAAGCTCAACTAGAAGCTGTCACTCTCTGTTTTTATTTACACATTCCATAACTTCATTTTCATGTCTATAGGCGATTAATTCTTCACAGCATGGGTCCAGGGGATCTGCTCATACGATTTTTTTCGTGTTAATCAGAAGAAAATGAATGAACGAATGAATAATAAGCGTGTGGCATAGGCAGCTTACACATCTGGAAGGACATCATCAATGCTCTCTTTCAGGAAAGACGTTGCATTTTCCAACATGACAATTCCATCAATACTGCATCAATTACAGCATCATGGCTGCATAGGAGAGTCCCGTTACTGAACTGGCCAGCCTGCAGTTTAGATAGAAAACATTTGCCGCATCATAAAACGGAAGATATGACAAAAAATACCTAAAACATTTGAGCTACTAGAATCCTACATCAGACAAGAATGGGTTAACATTCCCATCCCTCAACTTAAGCAACTTCTCTCCTCAGTACCCAGGCATTTACAGACTGTTGTAAAGAGAATCTCACAGTGGTAAACATGGCCTTTTCCCAACTTTTTCGAGATGTGTTGCAAATTTCAAATTTGCCAGTAATTGCCAGTATTTGCTTAGAAATTTATGTGAAACATTTTTTTAGAAGAAATGCAGTTTGCGTAGAGCTCTTTGTTGCCACCCTTCCCATAAACTGTTTTCTCTTTTTTCATCTGGCAGGAGCTCCCAGAGCCTTTGAACCCAGAGCTGTCTCCTTAATGAACATTGTCCTTGTCAACCTCCACAACTCTCCTCCTGGTTAAAGGCTATTTTAAAATACTTTCCTGTTACACTTAATATTACACTTAACTACATTTGTACATAACCACTGTTAAAATATGTTCATCTCTTCCACCTATGTAGAATATACATTTAAGTCCATCTAGTAAATGCATCGTACATTCATCTATATATTTTGTCTATAACACAAAGATTTGCAACAAAGATAGCAAAGATTAACCACATACTGATTATGTGTACTGAGTATAATGGCATGGCTTAACAGATTCCAGGTGCTGAACAATATTGCCTCCAGTCAATAGGAAATTTGACCCATGTTTGTACACAGTGGAATTGGTCCTATGCATGTTACCCATCTGTGCAATAAAAAACACATATATGCACACACTTGTGAATTGAGCACACGTTTCCAGATCAGTGGGCTGCCTCCACAGTACGCAGGGTAATAGGTGCCTTGCCCTAAGGCATTTCGAAGCAGGGACCTTCCAGTCTTAAGACCTGTTCCCTATCTGCAAGCCTATGACTGCCCCAGGACACAAATGGGAGAAAATATTAATAAAAAACAAGGATACTGCCATACTTAATAATTAGGACAAAATATTGGCAAGAATCTGATATATATTGTGATATATATACTGCGATTCTCAAGTCTCCCACAATGTGCATAAGATCTGTAAAAAATGTTACTTTTTAAGAAGGATAGTTGGCTTCATAGAAATTTTCATGCAGTATGCAGAAAAAACATGTTATCTCCATTCATTTACATGTGAAACTCCAGCCTGCAGTTCACTGAAACTCTCTAGGTTTTGAGGAACAGTGCCGTATAGATCTAAATACTGCTTTACGTCTACAGAATGAATTAAATCTATACATTTTTTTAATCGATACAATATTTCAAAACATAACATTGCCAATATACACACGTTTCTATATTTCTTACACCCCAATGATAACTTGAAAAGTTTTTTAAAAAAACTAAAATTGTTATTGAACTATGCAAGGCTGAGCATGTATGCAAATATAAAAAAAATATAGTATTTTTCAAGGACTTTATGCATATTTAGACTGCCCCTGTATTTAGCCTTTGTAATGTTTGTCCCAGTGATTTTGAGCTTTCTCACATAAATCTGATCATTTCGATGATGAGAATAAGAATAAGCGCATCTTGGTTTGTTACAGCAGGGGTTACAAATTTACATTAACACTTGTAGTATTTAGCAGATGCCCTTGTACAGAGAAATTTACAAAAGTGATTTAATACAATATCAGTAATCACAATCTTTTCTGAATAGACAGGAAACTAAACAAGAAACTGTTGCAGAATTGTGCATGTGAAGTTTTTTTTTTTGAGTCTAAAATGAATTTATAGAGCTTAAGTACAGATCTTTTAAAATTACAGGCTTTATTTAGACCAAAAATGATGTCCATTTTATTTATGTGACGTTTAAAAACGTAAGGCCATCCAGGGATTGTTTCTGCAAGAGAATAAGATAGTGAGTGTAAGGCTTTCCCTTTATACTTTAATAATACATACAATGGAAATATTTTATTACTTATATTGCATGTAGGTTTATTCACTAGACACTAAAAGATAATTAGTCATATCTAATTGGTGATGTGTCTATACTCAAAGGGAATTCCTTAGTCACATGTCCTTTATTATATACAAGTGCTTCATGCTTATGTATTCATTCTTTTGTTATAGGCAACAACATCAAAGTTTTTTATAGGAATGGAAAACAACACTCTCCTTTATTTTTCCATGTTTGAAAACTTGGGGCAAGTTAGATACCTTTACTTCATTTTAGGATCTCTCTTATACTGTACTATCTTGTGTTGCAATGTCATTATTATTATTGTGATATTTACGGAATCTCCTTTGCACCAACCTATGTACATTTTGATAGCATGTTTATCCATGAATTCTCTTTATGGAACTACTGGGTTCTTTCCAAGATTACTAACTGATTTGTTGTTATATTCACACTCTATCACTCGTTCTGGATGTCATGTACAAACATTTGTCATTTATACCTATGCATCTTATGAATTTACAATCTTAACTTTAATGGCATATGACAGATTTGTTGCTATAAGCAAGCCATTGCAATACCATACCATTATGACACCTAAAGTGCTTATTGTTATGGTTGCTATTTCTGGATTTTATCCAATGTTTTCTATTGGTCTTGGGATAATTTTTACTGCTAGACTAAGATTGTGTGGTAATGACTTAAGAAAACTGTATTGCAACAATTGGATCGTCGCAAGGCTCGCTTGTGGAAGTGCTACTTTTGATAACATTTATGGATTTGCCGTACTAGTAACTACTGTTTTGATCCCATTTAGTTTCATTTTGTATTCATACATTAAAATTCTTGTGATTTGTCAAAAATCCTCAAAAGAGTTCAAAAGAAAAGCTTATCATACATGCCTTCCTCATCTAGTGACTTTTGTTAACTACTCAATTACCATATTCTGTGAAATGACCTTTACACGTTTTGAAAATCTACCCCCAGTAATAGCTATTATTTTGTCATTAGAGTTTCTGATTATACCTCCTCTTATGAATCCTGTTGTTTATGGGCTTAATTTTCCTGAAATTCGCAAAAAAATTCTTAAAGTTTCCAAAAAGTGTGTTGCTTCTCAATGTGCAGGATGATCATATTATGATGTACAGCATAAGAACTACTGTTTTTAGAATGCAAACATTATGTTACTACCTTATTTTTTGTAAAGTGTACTACCTTGTTTTAATACGCTGAAGAAAATATGTTACATTATATAGTTTACTATAAAAAATATGCAAAACATTTATAATCAGTTGGTTTCCCCATAAAATGCAGAAAAGAGTAATAAACGAAATAATTTGATATTTGTGTGTGTGTGTGTGTGTGTATATATATATATATATATATATATATATATATATAAAACCTGTATTTCCAAAAGTATTCGCTCACTTGCCTTGACTCCCATATGACCTAATCCATAGGGTTCAATATTATGTCGTTCCACTCTTTGCAGCTAGAACAGCTTCAAATCTTCTGTCCACAAGGTTTAGGACAACACATTTATAAGGTCACACACTGATGTTGGATGAGGAGGCCTGGCTCTCGGTCTTTGATATAATTCATCCCAAAGATAATCGAGTTAAGGTCAGGCCAGTCAAGTTCACCCACACCAGACTCTGTCATCAATGTCTTTATGGACCTTTATTTGTGCACTGGAGCACAGTCGTGTTGGAAGAAAAGGGGTCAGCTCCAAAATGTTTCCACAAAGTTGGGAGCACAGAATTGGCCAAAATGTTTTGATATGCTGAAGCATTCATACTCCTGTGGCCATGGATGTAATTGGAACACCTGATTCCGATAATTTGGATAGGTAAGCAAATACTTTTGGAAATATAGTGCATGTATATACATTGGCACTAGCCCCTGCATATAGGGAACTCTCCAAGGGAAGACTTGATTTACTGATCAATAAGTTGTTTAACCTTACTCTATTGCTATGGTTGCGAATTACCCATTTGTAGGTTTTAAATATATAACAGTACTACATAAATGTGGCTATTACATAAAGACTTTTTAATTTCGTAAGGGACTACTATTAAAAAAATGCACTAAATTTTATTTCATTATTTTAAAATAAACATTCCTAACAAAGTCACAAAGTCTTGATTTGCTCTTTCTACGGATTCCTTGCTGTCGGTTGAGAAAGCACTGTTGTTGAAAAGTGCTTATGGCCAACCAGACTGAAAAAGGGAGGAAATGGCTAAGGTGTAAAATAGGTTTCTTGCATTCCCACTATAGGTTGGGAAAAAAAAAGTCATAAAAACAGTTTTAGGATTTCATTCAAAATTTAAAGAAATGCCATAGAGTTGACCTGAGCTGACCTCTCCTTCTTACTTACAATTTTCTTAGATTCTGCACTTACTTTTCCACTCATTGCTTTATGCTTTTGTCATGTCCAAATTGTGATGAACCTTTTCAAATAGTCTTGTTAGAATATCTTTTTTATCGACATTCAAATAAAGTTTTACCTTAGAAATTGAGCTGGGATGGCAATATGTTCAGCGGAGAAAGCAAATAGTCAAATATTTAATATTATGTGGCTTATCATCTATGAAAAAATGTGTCTTCTTACAATAAAAACCTTCAATTCCAACAAATATGCAAGTGTTCAATTCTGGTCTAACAAACAAAAAATAAAAAAATATTGCTATATCAATTACAAATGAACTGCATGTAAATAGCAATATATGTATCAATATATGCATCTGATTGAGTTTTCTGACCGGTCTAAAAAGTGGGCTTGTTTTCATTTGAAGGCATACACTGCGTACCAAGTCTTTGGTGTAAGGAAGAATTTAAGTAATTCTATCTATGATCCATGACTCGTGTGGTGCTGTGCCATAAGTTGACTAACGAGACAATTTCTCTTTAAGGGAAGTTGTGCTTGACATTAGGCCACATTTCCAGATTAAATATGCAATGTTCTGAGCTTGCTTAAAGTGACATCTGATACACAAATTCTCTTTTGAAAACAATTCTGGGGGCTAGGTTTGTGAAGGGTTAGGTGTTTATTGGCTTTGAGTTATTGGTCTGTAAGAAGCAGTTATAAATGTAAACTCCTTTCCTTAATTCAGGATCATATACAGACACACTGAGTTCTGATGGCTGGACTGGCCACAATGTGTTGTTGTTTCCAAAATTATGTTGGCATGTAGCACATCTAAGACATAAAGAGCAGGGTTCTGTTTTGCACGAGGAACAACTTATGCGTGTCTGAGAACATTAATATGGTTGGGGAAAAAGGTTTGGAAAAGTTTGCTTTTATTCCAGATGTACCTCAGAACAGTCTTCATATCGGGACAAAAAAGAAATATTAACAAATTTATATGTAATTCTTAATATAATTTCCTGTCCATGCTTACTGATACAGCATTGAGCTCCATGCTTGGTGTAGTCATCGTTTTTAAAGGGGCAACTTAGGCCTATCCCATTAGAAAGCTGACATGAACACTGCTGTCGCTTGTCAGCCTAATATGTTTAACTGTACCATGCCATTGTCACTTGCATCACAGAAATAGTACATCTGTTCAGTTATGATACTTTTCTTTGATAGTCCGACTTTACTTTTGTGCCCACCATTGTGTCCAGCCTTGGGCATAAACCTCAGGCAAAATGGATGCTCTTAGATGCTCAAGTGAAATGTGAAAACGTCTTCCTCTACACACCATTGGGGTTGGAGGCCAAGGCCAAGATCCATTTATTCAACTTAAAGACTTTAGTAATACAAAGAACTATAATTCTTAAGAATGTAATACCATGGGTGTTGTGCCTTAAGGGTGCAATTATTGTGTTATTTCATGGGAATATGTTAGTTGTTAAAAGCTATGGGTGTTAAGGTAATTTCAGAGTGTATTATAACATATAAATATCTAGACATTGGGACATAAAGGCTTTAGAATAGTTTAAATAGTGAGCTTTAGAATTACTAGTTAGTATTGACTTTTGATCAGCAGAGTTCACATATAATTGCAGAGCTCATACTCTTACATAGTTCAAGACATACGTCTTGTAAGTGAACAGTAATATTTTGTGTTTATGTTAAGAATTAGTAATGATTACTATGTTTAATATTAATTTTAATTATTGTATTTTTTTGTATTTTCAGTTTACAGATTTCTTAAAGACCGATCCGGTCAGTGAATTGTTCATTCAAGTGCATTATAAGATGAGTCTTTATTTGTTAACTGTCTGTCTAACTAAATTATTCCCAAAATTAGTGAGGACAGAACAGTAAAAAGACGTTTTTCCATTGATTCTTATCGAGAATAAATAAAATATGATGCCTGTCTATTCGTGGCTTATTTCCTATGGTGAAAAAGTATCTATTCTTCGGATTACACGGACATACCTTACAATGAGTTTCCGCTCGCGCAAGCAATATATATACACAATACTCCAGAGAAGCAGGAAAAAGCTTCTCATCCACTACCGTCTGAGAAATCTGAGGATGGATCTTCGGACTATAAATCACAGGTCTCCAGAGCTACTTCTAAAATATCAGGAAAATCATCATCTTCATGCTCAACCACCTCATCAAAGGCATGGGCAAGGGTGAAAAAAACCCAAATAGAGCTTGATTATGCACACAGGGAATTAAAAGTCAAACAGGCTAAACAAAAAGCTGAACAAGCGAAACAAAAAGCTGAACAAAAAAGACTTTTGGCATAAGCACAGCAAATACTTCAAAAACAGAAATAATTCGATTTGGCTTAAGCAAAAGAAATTTTATATGAACAGCCAGTGTCACAGATGCAAGAACGCGTCAGAAAACCAGCCACAAAAGCAGAATCAGTCGATTCATTTCGACTTACAAGCAAATATGTACAACAGCAAAGCGAGTACGCCGCCAAGAATAAATACCACTTTGACAACTTATTTTCTGAAACCAAAGACATTAAACAAGAAGCGCGAAGTGGTGTAATATATACTAATTTATCCAACATGCCAAAATGGGAATATCAACCTTCGAATTGAAACCCCTTTGTTACAAGAACAGAGCAGCCTTGGAGTACATACTGTAATCAAAAAGAAACGCTAAAAAGCTAGGACATGAATGATTATATCCTGAACTAAAGGAAATAGTCAAAAGTGTCAGTGCAGCAAGTTCCTCTAATTTGAAAGCAGGGCTTGACGCAATTTGGGACCGCCTCAAAAAAAACTTACAGAGATTCAACAGTCATTGAAAAGGTGCTTTTAAAAAATTAGAGGATTTTTCAAAAAACACTAATAAAGACATGCATGGACTAGTAAAGCTTAGTGACATTCTAGAAGAATTACTGTCTGCAATCGAATTTGACAACTTAGCAGGACTCTCCTATCTGTACTTTCCAATGTTTCCAATAGCATATAAACTTCGATATATTGTTAGACAGTTTTGGATTATAAAGGTAGCAAGATACAAACTCGGACATAACGTACACTATAGTCCCTTTGCCACTTTCGTTAATTTTGTATCATAATAAGCTTCAGTAAAAGTTGACCCAGATTTTGTGGAATGCAATCAAAGTGTTTCGACACTTGAATATGCAGGGAAACAAAAATCCAAATTTATGGTGACAACAAGGCCCCATCAACAATGTGCTATCCGTAAAAAACCTCATGCGCATGTATTTTATTCCGGAATAAACCCTTTAAAGAAAGGAAAGCTTATCTCAAAGAACATCACATCTGTTTCAAATGCTGTGGATCATTTAAACACACTGCAAAAGATTGTAAAGCAGTGATTAAATGCAGTGAATGCAACAGGATCATATTTTGGCGATGCATCCTGATTCCAAACCTGTCACAACGAATACCGACTCAGAGAATAAGAGTGATGAGAATAAATCCAAAGATTTGTTGGTTGTCATGCCACGGTGTACAAAGGTATTTGAACAGTATCAAAGCCAGTGTTTGTGTGCCAAAATTAATTTAGTCAAAATTTATTGATTGAAAACAAAATTTATCTTATTATTATTCATTTACTTTGGTTGAGCTGGACAATAATGTAGAAATTCGACATTAAAAACAACTAAATTAGAACACCAATTGGGTTCAAAAAAATTCCAGAAATTTTTCCAGTTTGAACACACTGTGCAAAATCATAGCCAAACTTATCCATGTTGTTAAAACCTTCAAACAGCAAGTCGAAGAGAATAAAGTATAGAAACGTTTCAGTGAAACACCAAACATTGAAGAGCAAACATAAGTATCTCTTACAAGTGGGTGGGTGACTTTAAGCTACAAACCTTACGGAAGATAAAAAACATTCTTTGATTATTCCGTCTTCAAGTCACATTGCAACATTATTGATAAGACGCTATCAGGAACACAGAGCTCACCAAGGAAGACACATAACTGAAAGAGCTATACAGAGTGCTGGATATTGGATAGTGGGAAGTATCAGACTCAGATTAGGGCAGACTTGCCAGCAGGCAGAGTAAATTCGAAACCACCGTTCACTTCTGTAGGTCTAGATTTTTTTGCAATTTAAATTTAATTTCAACACATCGTACAAGAGGTGGTTATGTTCAAAACAAAAGGTGGGCAGTGCTGTTCACATGTATGTCAACAAGAGCTGTACATATTGAGCTGATTAAAACATTGTCCACAGACAGCTTCATTAACGCACTCACATGATTCTTTGCAATTCCTGGCCAGGGGTAAGAGTTTTGTAACAGCACACAAGGAACTAGATTTGATCTTGGAAAGCCCGGAAGTAGGGAAATACCTGCAAGGGAAAACTTGAATCACACATGAAATTCTGAGTACATTTATGACAGAAGTCATGGAGATTATAAATGCAAGAACACTCATACCTATATCAACAGACCCACAATATTAACTCCAGCTATGCTACTGACTCAGAAAGCAAGTGCAGTTTAAGCTCTATCTGGTGACTTCTCAACAGGATGGCTGTTTGGGGAAACAATGGAAACATATCCATCTCCTTGCTGACACCTTCTGGAAAAGATGGAGAGGGGAATACTTATCCTCTCTACAAAAGCATACAGAATGCATTGAGACAAAACGAAACATTAAGGAAGGTGACGTAGTCATATTAAAAGACTCACAGGTCAGCAGGAATGAATGGCCGATAGGACTAGTTTTAAAAACCTTTCCATGCAGTTATTGGAAGATTTGAAAAGTGGAAGTGAGAATCATTCAGGATGGAATGGTGAAAACGTTACGAGAGACCAATAACAGAGCTTATTGTTATACTATCAGAAACCGAATGATAATGTAGTTCAGTAGTAAGGTGGTAACACCCCGGGCGGTGTCATGCCTTGGGGCTGGCTCCCCTTCAGGAAATCAAACCCTGGGCTTCTGCATGACAGGAGGAGTTCAGTTCGGACAATCTGAGGATATATACGTCTTGTAAGTAAACAGTAATATTTTGTTTTCATATAAAAAATTAGTAATGATAAGTACGTTAATATTGTTCTATTTTTCTTTGTACTTTTAGTTTACAGATTTCATAAAGACAGATCCAACCAGTAAAGTATTCATTCAAATGCATTATTGGACGAGACTTTATTTGTTAACTGTCTGTCTAAATTATTTCTAAAATTAGTGAGGACAGAACACATGTATTCTGTCTTACAAATGTTCTTTCATTCCCCTTCTTTCCAGAGCACACCTCTACCTCTTCAAGTTTTTTCTAGCGCTTCCCTGATCTCCTTACAGATTATAATGTCATCTGCAAACATCATAGTCCATGGTGATTCCTGTCTGACCTCGTCTGTTAGTAGAAGTTATACTGTATAACCACTAATCAACATTAGCCCTTCATTCATGGCATGGATGATAGATACCGTAATCATACAGAGAACACACAGTTGCATACTTTGCTTGTTTATCTTATTCTTCTTTTCCTGAATTGGGAAGCTGATGGCTTTGAACTTTTTCTGTCCATCTTTGTTTTTTTTGGCATTCAACAAGCAACAGATTTCCCATAATCTCCCACTGTCACTGTTATGACAAGAATACGAGAATTTACCTGGGTGATCATGTACAGGTGCATCTCAATAAATTAAAATATCATCAAAAAGTTCATTTATTTCAGTAATTCAATATAGATTGAAATAGATTCTTTACAAATGCCGGTACTGTGCAATACACAGTGACCTAATTCAAGTGTTTATTTCTGTTATTATTAATGATTATGGCTTACAGAAAATAAAAACCCAAATTTCTCAAGAATTTAAATTTTCTTCATCTTTTGGCTTTTTCCCTGTCACCAGGGGTCGCCACAGCGAGTGCCTGGCATTAGGATCTGGCACGTTTTACGCCGGCTGCCCTTCCTGGCACAACCCTCACCCTTTTGGGCTTAGGACCGGATAATTTAGCTTCTCCAATTCACCTAGAATGACAATTTAGCATTTCCAATTTACTTAACATGCATGTCTTTAATTAACACAAAACACATGCAAAGGCTTCCCAAGTCTTTAAAATGGTCCCTTATTGTGGGTTATTAGACTACACAACCATAGGGAAGGCATTGGCAATTA
>JAOUQT010000045.1:9684530-9717085 GCA_025769995.1 Xyliphius kryptos
ATTATGTCAGCACTCTACATACTGGAAAAAAAACATAAGTGGAAGTGCCAATCAATTTACAAGTTTTCTAAATCCCTCATAAGATAATCGATGTTGAAGACAGCAATATTATTCAATTATTATTAATAACAATACATAGGCATGGATAGGTCTGATTAGCTCATAGCTGGCTATGCCAAAGGTTTATATTGTGTAAAGGCCGAAACAGTTTTCGTCAGAAGGCTTATAAAAACCCTGAGGTTGCCGGCATATTTGATGATCAAACTTTCGAGAAAAAAATTATTCTAATCTACTTCTGTATCAGTGTTAGAAATATGATGTGATGCGATTTGATTCCTGTCACTGGGTCTAAGCATCAGAGATTCTGAAGTTCCCATACCCAGTTTTGCATTTTGAACAGTTCCAGGCACCGAATCTATTATTGTAACAATCCTAGCAATCCTCTTAGATTTAGGCCCAGAACTTTACCAAATGCATACTCAACGATTTTCTCATTAAGTCTTGGGTAACATGGACCTGCCAGATTATTACAGTTTCTGAGCAGGAGTTGGTCAGCAGAAGTTGGTCAGCCATTCTTTCTAAACTTAGAACCAGTTATAGCTGTAGCCTTACAGTCAAAAAAGGAACCGCTCACATTCTCTGTCAGTTTTAAATTGCATCCATCAGGTCATTCATTGTGACTTAGATCCATCTTTGTTGTAATATTTTGCAGTAACACAATATTCGGGTCTCATTTATTTTGACCCACATTGTATTTTCTCTGACATAAGGATTCCTTTGAAAGCAAGATAATCTATACATTTTACAATCTTACATCTATAATTTAATATTGCAAATGTCTGGACATCCACACGAAAACAATTTGTTTCGATTTTTTATGAATCATTAAGGTGGCACATCTAATATATATTTAATTTGGCATTTTTAACAAATCTGATATTGTATTGAACTTTAAAATAGTAAACAGAAAATTACTGGCCTGTGCACAATTGGATGAAATCCCAAAAGAAAAAGATAGTCATAAACAAAATCAGCACAGTGCCATGACAACAGTATAAAGTATTTAAATACACATTTAAATCATCCCCTTATTGGTGGAAAGACATGCAACACTGCGCAAAGGTATGACAATTATTTTACACCTATGAATCAAATGTTTATTTTTAATAATGGTAATTGTTCTACTTTATTAGAACGACAGTAACAATAAACTGTTAATAGATAAAAAAAAATTATGTAAGGTATTTGAAGCTAAAACATGTTCTAGTAGTAAAAATGTAAAATAAATGCATTAATTAATATTTGCATCATGTTTAAGATTCATTTTCAATTGTTTTTGTTACAGATATTACGATGGAAAACACATCGGACATTTTGGTGTTTACCCTCTCTGGATTAGAAGATTCACAAAACAGATATCTCTTTTTTTCTTTGACAGCTTTGGCTTATAATTTAATTTTGTTTTGTAACATCACCGTTATTGCTTGCATCGCTTTAGACAGACAGCTTCATGAGCCAATGTACATATTTTTGTGCAATCTGTGCATAAATGCACTTTATGGTACCTCTGGATTTTATCCAAAATTCATGTATGACCTACTATCTCCGATTCATGTCATTTCATATGTTGGATGTCTTGTTCAAGTTTTTGTTATTTATTCATCTGTATTATGTGACCTTTCAACTCTAACAGTAATGGCATATGATCGCTACGTGGCAATCTGCAAACCACTTGAATATCACGCAGAAATGACAAACCAAAAAATTGTAAAATGTATTTTATTTTGTTGGATTGCACCATTTATTTGTTTAGGTGTCATGGTCTTTATAACATCAAGATTAACCTTGTGTGGCTCCAATATTGAAAAACTTTATTGCGAAAACTGGGCAATTGTTAAATTGGCGTGCTACTCTACTGTAGTAAGCAATGTTATTGGATACCTGATTATAATTTTATATTTTGGTCATGCAATATTTATCATTGGTTCCTACATGCTCTTAATTCAAAAATGTAGAAAGTCACAAGAAGGAAAACACAGGTTCATGCAAACCTGTATGCCACACTTGGCCTCTCTGTGTAATGTTATAATTGCGTTGTTATTTGATGTTCTTTACAGTCGATACGGCTCAACAGCTTTCCCGTACAGTTTAAGACAATTCCTGGCAGTGGATTTTCTATTTATACCACCAATTTTAAATCCTCTTATTTATGGATTAAAACTAACCAAAATACGAAAACAAGTCATGAAGGTTTTTTTCAAACACAATTTAGCTGTCATGTAATCTAGAAGTGGAATAATTTTAAACATTTTTAGCAATGTCTTTTTAAACATAAAATTACATTATTTTGTAAAACACTGTAAAACACTGAATTTCCAAATAACTCTTACACCAGTGATTGTTTCACTAGATCATTATACTTGGAAGTCACTTTTTTTTAGGATGCCACAGTGGCAAAATGATGGAATATACATATTTTTGAAAAAGGTTATATGTGACAGTAAAGCATACTGCATTCTGGAATTATTACTGGTGTATTTAATTAGTTGGTTAATGTATTTCTGATCCTGAAATAAAAAAAAAATAGACATAAGAGGGTTTTGGAAATGGAATCTGCTAAAGCATGTTTGTCTACTAATGTTTGCACTGCTTCGGTTTTATTAAAGCAAATAAAAATACACGTATCATCTAATATTATTTATTTAATAGTATTTTAATAGTATTTTTAATTCATCAGTAAAACATGTTTGCTAATCTAAATAAAAGTAAGATAGTAATAGTAATAATAATAAAAAGATTACTTGGCAAACTAATAGACTTCATATAACTGTACATGTAAGAACATAATAAACATTCTTATACATATCGTTATGCTAATGACAAGTAGCTTTACATGTCCTTTGTCCTTTCTGCCTGTTTATCTGCATGTCTCTCTGAAGTCTGTTTGAATAAAGGCCTATGAGATCTCAAGCTTAATTTGGTAATAACAGAACATTTGATCTGCAAACATTTTGATTCATCACAACCAGACTCTCCAAATCTATGTCTTCAAAAATTTCCAACACCTCTGTAACCATGGCTTTACGATTGACATACAGCTTGAACTTGGTTATCAGGTTACAAAAACTGCCTATTTCTGTAGGCAGTTTTCTGATTCATTCTGTACATCATCATAAAGATCAGGCTGTTTTCAGAAGGAGCATGCCTGAATAATGTTAGTCCTCATCCCTCACCAGCTCAACCACTACAAGTGCTTTCTGGTCTCCCCTGTGCTTTAACCTCACTGTGATGCAAGTTCTCACTTTAAATTCTTCTGTAAATTCTAAATTGTGGAATGATCTTCCACACTCTATAAGACACATCTCTTCTGGAAACTCTTACAGTACTTAAATAAAAAAAAAAGAAGAAAGGGTGCTGAAAAATATAAGCACTGTAAACAGATCAGTAAATAATCATAATTAATAATACTGCAGTTCAGTTGGTTCCTCCCGAACTTACTGATGTGTGCTGTCCTCTTACTTTGAATGAAGGTGTCTGCTCGTAATTGTAATTGCATCAAATGTGCAATATTATATTGATACAATAATCTCTACCATACATGACCCACCATATTTTAATATTATGTATATATATATAACTTGCCACTTTATTTTGTATTCTCTAGTTTAATTATATTGCACTTATTATTAATAGTAGTTTTCCTTTACTCATTCTTTTTTTTGTATATTACATTTCTACAAATGGAACATCAGTGATAACTGCAATTTCCCTCCGAGGATTAATAAAGTATTCTAAATCTGATGATTGTCTTAATGCTATTATAGTCCAATATTTGTGGTATATGACAGTAACTATCACACATGTCATCAGAGGGACCGAACAAGTCAAATTTGGTGTGTTCTTTTCTGTTAATCCCAAAATCCCTGTTCCATTAGTGCTTTTCTAGAGGAAATTGAAATGGTCATAAATGAAATATCACTATGCAGCTCAACGGATGACATAAAGATGATAGTGTTTCACAAACTAATAACACTTACTGTTAACTTGAAGGCCAAATTGAAAAAGACACCTGAATGGCATTTAAGTAATTGTGATCTGTTTAAGTTTCTGACAGAAAAACCTACACTGCAAAGACATTTGTTGTTTTGTACTTTGCTTTAAATGATAAAAAAAAGCATGTTTCAGCATTTAACCTTATGAAGATCAGTTCATCTACTTACGAACTCACAATAACAGACATTTTAACAAACAGCACACAAACTATTGCAGGCCACAGTTCATGCTATAAAGGTAAACCTAAACTTTTACTAAAAATGGAACAGAAAGTTTACATAGAATTAAAGTAAAAGCAAAAACTCCAACATACATTTCTTCATAGATTTGAAACATACCAGGTGTATAATCTATCAGTAATACTAACGGTTAAAAAAACAACCTTTTCCTTTAGGAACAGCAGAAGACATTTTGTCTTCAGGGAGTTTACATGTATAAGCATCACAAATCATGTTTAAGCATCAGTATGTATAAAAACATAGCAACAAGAAACATTTATTTGCAAAAGGAATCAACTAGATGCTTACTCCATGTGATTTTTTTTATTTATCTGAAAGTGATGCTGCAACCAGTTTTTAAGGATCATCCTGTTTGTATTTGTATTGGCAGAGAATGATGGAAAACACCTCCAGCGAGAGTATAGTGCTTAATGGCTTAAATGACACGAGAACGAACAGAAACATTTATTTTTCATTCGGTTTAGTCGTCTATATAATGACTGTGTGTATAAATCTGACATTACTGATTGTTGTTATTCTGGACAAAAGACTACATGAGCCCATGTATCTGTTTGTCTGCAGTTTGTTTGTAAATGGAATCTGGGGAGCCTCCGCATTTTATCCAAAAATACTTGCTGATTTAGTATCAGATTATAATGTTATCTCATATACTGGGTGTCTGTCACAGGTGTATGCAATTTATGTTTATATAATCTTTGAATACACATGTTTAACAGTTATGTCATATGACAGATACGTAGCTATTTGCAATCCTTTGAGCTATCACACCATCATGACATTAAGAAAGGGGTTAAAATTATTAATTTTTGCTTGGTTTTGTTCTTCTCTTGAAACTGTTGTTGGAGTTTTTCTCACATCCCGACTCCGTTTGTGTAGTAATGAACTTGACAAGATTTATTGTTCTAACTGGGAGGTTGTTAAGTTGTCTTGCTCAGATGTAACTCTTAACAATGCGTACGGTTATGTTCTACTAGTGTACCATGTTTTTCAAGCTATTTTTATTATTGTTACATATGTTCTCATAATCAGAGATTCTTTAAGGTATACCACAGAGAGAGTTAAATTTATGCAGACATGCCTTCCCCATTTAATAACACTATTTAATTTTACTATTTCAGTACTCTTTGATATTATGTATGCTCGCTATGGTAAAACCCAAGGATTCCTGGCACTGCGCAATATCATGGGTATAGAGTTCCTTGTTGTGCCTCCGTTTTTAAATCCACTGATATATGGAATAAAACTCACACAGATCCGTCATAGTTTCATCAAAATTTACAGACAATCACTTAAGGTTTTAAGGAAGTAGCAACACAATGGTTTGTGTATTTCTGGTTCTATTCTACAATTTATGTAAAAATTCTCACTTTTTCCCCTACAAAGTACACACGTAATCAATATATATATTTATTTATTTAAATTTTTTAAAATTAACACATTCCTCCTATTAAAAATCTGTATATTTAAATGCATGACAATGGTTTTCTGAATTAAACAATTTAGAAAAGTAATTAATATGTGGTTTATTCATATCCAATGATCTGTGTAAAATAAATAATGGTTTATTAAGATTGCAAGAAAAAATGTTTCCTTTCAATCATGTTTCCCTAAAAACCCATATTTAAAAATATTCAACAAACCCTCCGTAAATCTTTATTTTATTCTTTAATCCTTCGTGTCCAGCATGAAAAAACAAAAAACATTGGCCAAAACCTGAATGACTAAAGTGTGTGTCATAAAAGTATTTTAAACCTTAAATGAAATAACTGCACAATATAATCTTTAACAATGAACTTTTTTTAAAGAGTGATACTGCGAACATTTAAAAAACTTTTTATTTGCATTTCTGCTGGGATGGGATGGTGAATGGTGGAAAACACCTCCAGCGAGATTATTTGTGTACTTCATGGTCTGAGCAACTTGAGAATGAACCAACACATTTATTTGGCATTTGGTTTAGTTGTGTATATTATAACTATGTGTATGAATCTAATATTAGTGAGTGTTATTGTTTTAGATAAAGCACTCCATGAGTACATGTATCTGTTCATATGCAGTTTGTTTGTAAATGGAATATGGGGAGCCTCTTCTTTCTATCCAAAAATGCTTTCTGATTCGTTATCAGACATATACAGGGTGTCTGTTACAGGTATATGCAATTCATGTTTAAATATTCTTTAAATACTCATGTTTAACAGTCATGTCATATAACAGATATGTAGCTATTTGTAAACCTTTTAAAAATTCACCCTATCATGACGTAAAAAAGGCTTAAGATTATTGTTTGCTTGGCTCAGTTCTTTTCTTGAGACCGCCATTGGAGTTTATCTCACATCCCAAATTCGGTTAGGTAGTAATGACATAAACCAGCTTTATTGTTTCAACTGGGATGTTGAGTTGTCTTGCTCAGATGTCATTTTAATCATTTGTATAGTCATGTTCTATTAGTGTGCCAAGCTGTGATTATCATTGTTTCAAATGTTCTCATCAGAGGTGGAAGAAGTACTGAAATCTCCTTCTTAAGGAAAAGTACTAGTAATATTAAAATAATTAAAATAAAAGTTGAAGTATAATGGTTTTTTTTTACTCAAGCAGAAGTATAAAAGCAAATGCACCTAAAATAAATGCATTTATTTAAAAATCACTTCTAATTACATGTTTAACAGGGTATTGTTTATGTTTAAATAAAAGGTGCACGGGCACTATTACATAAAAACATGCAGTAAATTGCTTTAGTTTAATATTGTTCATTTTAAACCATCTGAATATCACAAATATTTGTATATTATTAGACCCTGAAACATAATTAAATGTTATAATGTGCAAAATAATTAACCAGAGCAGTGATTGAATAACACTGTCAGTGTGCTGATTATATACTGAACTGAATGTATACATTGTGTAAACTTAGTGCAGCTGCATGCTGGGAGAAATTTCTAAGTCCATCAATATGATACAAATGTCAGCCAATTAATATAAATGCATAACATGATAAACGTGTACTCTCTTCCAGGTTCAAGCTGAAAAAGTTGTGTTTAGAACTCAGAACTACTGATTTATTTAAGCAACTGTACATACATTGCTAAAAAATAAAGAGAAAACTTAAAAAAACACATTGTAACTCCAAGTCAACCACACTTCTATAAAATCAACCAGTTAGGAAGCAACACTGATTGTGAATCGCTTTTACTTGCTGTTGTGCAAATAGAACAGACAACAGGTACTTAGCACTTAGCAGAACCCCCCTATAAAGGAGTGCTTCTGCAGGTGGTGACCACACACCTTTTCTCTGTTCTCATACTTTCTGGCTGATGTTTTGGTCACTTTTGCATTTGGTCAGTTCTCTCACCATAGAGGTAGCATGAGGCGGTGTCTACAACCCACACAAGTTGCTCAGGTAGTGCAGCTTATTCAGGATGGCACATCAATGCAAACTGTGCCAATAAGGTTTGACATGCCTTCCACATTTAATAACACTTTTTTGATTCACTATTTCACTGCTCTTTAATATATGCATGCTCGCTATGGTAAAATCCATAGAATTTTGGCACTGTGCAACATTATGAGTTCCTTATTATTCCTCCTCTTTTAAATCCCATGATATGAGGCAGGCATGTCACTACATGTCAATGTTCTGTAACTTCCACCTGTTTATGATACTTTACCCCAACCACCAGTTATTATTATTATTATACGTAGTAGTAGAAGTAGTAGTACTATTCCTACTGTTTTTTAATTGTTGATTGAAAATAATTATTAATGTGAAATAAATAAATATATAAATGTTAAACATTTATCTGGTATTATTCACATTTGACTGTAAAAAAAAATCCCACATATTAAAATATCTGAATAAAATCAGTTTTTACATAAGAGCTTATTTTGTCTTCAGGAAGGTAATAAACATCACATGCTGTGTTCATCAGTATGTATATAAACAAGTTATGCAATTGAAACTGAATAACATTTTGTCAAAACATTTGTATAATACTGTATATTGTTTAACAATCTTAATTATTCTTTTTTTCTAAAAGTCATGCTGCTTATGGGATTTTATTTTGCATCACCGTGGGAAAATATCTAACAGTGTTAATTTATTCTTCCCTCAAAATAACAACATACAACCATTGTTGTCTAAACCACTGACAACAAAAGTGAGTACACCACTAAGAGACTACACCCCTAAATGTCAAAATTGAGCACTGCTTGCCATTTTCCATCCAAAAAGTGTCATGCCCGTTAGTGTTACTAGGTCTGAAGTGTGCACAGAGAGCAGGTGTGTTCAATTTTGTAGCATAAGCGCAGCATGTGTTTAGGAATTACTTTTTATTGAGGGACACATTAACTCCAATATGTTCTGTGCAATTCTGAAGCAAAGCATGATCCCCTCTCTCCAGAAACTTGAGGCTGAGATTAAAAGTGATGGACTGGCCAAGCACGTCCAAAACTGAACCCAGTAGAACATCTTTGGGGTATCCTCAAGAGGAAGGTGGAGGAGCTCAAAGTCTCGAATATCTGTCAGCTCTGTGATGTCACAGAGGAGTGAAAAAGCATTCCAGTGGCAACCTGTGAAGCTCTGGTAAACTCCATGCCCAAGAGAGTTAAGGCAGTTCTGGTAAATAATTGACACAAAATATTGACACCTCACTTTTGTTGTTGATGGTTTAGACATTCATGGCTGTGAATTGAGTTATTTTGAGGGATGAATAAATTCACACTGTTATATAAGCTGACTACTTTTCATTGTGTCAGATTGTCGTTTTGTCAGTGCTGTCCCATGAAAAGACATACTTAAATATCTGCAGAAATGTGAGGGGTGTACTCACTTTTGTGATGCACTGTATCTGAATACTTAAACAGGTCGTGTTGCTTTACGCTAAAGAGGAAATGCCCTTGAAATGGCTGTTTCAACAAGACTATGGCCCCAAACACATCAGTAAAAAAGCAAAACATTGGTTACAGTCCAACAAATTTGATGTTGGCAGGCCCAACTTGGGGTGACATCAAAAATGCTATTTTTCAGGCAAAACCAAGAAATGCAAATGAGTTGTGGGAATACTAGTTGACAGGTGTCAGAAGTTGGTTGACTGAGCAACACAGATGTGGAGCAATTCTAATAAAAACAGTAAATAAGCATGAACATGTACATTTAAAAGTCATGGGATTGTAAAGACGATTGTTATATATCAGTAAATTTCCATAATGTGAAAAATAAATAGATCAAATGAAAGATTTAGGATTTATTTGATCAGCACATTTACATATTACCTTACTGTATATAGCCCCATATTTTAAGATTTCAGTTTAATAAATCTTTGTTAATTCATTCAAGGACATAAGAGATGATTTTGTCTTCAGGGAGTTCACATGCCATATTTAAGTGTCAGTGTGTGTGTATAAATAAGGCAGCAGGCAAGAGAAAGTAGATGGTAACAGGATTAACAACATCAAATGGTTGTTTGAGGAGATCTATGGCCCAACAAAGATATTGGGAAATATATTAAGAAATTTAAATGAGTTTTTCTCTATAAATGATGCTGCAAACTATTTTTAAAAACTTTCTGATTGGCATCTGCATAGGATGTAAATGATGGAAAACACCTCCAGCGAAATCATTTTTGTGCTTCATGGTCTGAATAACACGAGAACAAACAAAGACATTTATTTTGCATTTGGTTTGGTTGTGTATATTTTAACTCTGTGTATAAACCTAACATTAGTGATTGTTGTTATTTTAGATAAAGCACTCCATGAGCCCATGTATCTGTTCATATGCAATTTGTCTGTAAATGGAATATGGGGAGCCTCTTCTTTCTATCCAAAAATACTTGCTGATTTGTTATCAGACCAACATGTTATCTCATACACAGGGTGTCTTTCTCAAGCTTATGCAATTTATGTTTATATATTTTTTGAGTACACATGTTTAACGGTCATGTCGTATGACAGATATGTAGCTATTTGTAAACCTCTGATGTATCACACTATTATGACTGTTAAAAGAGGTTTACGATTATTGATCGTTGCTTGGCTCTGTTCTTTTTTTGAGACAACAGTAGGGTTTTTTTTTACATCCCGACTTCGTTTATGTGGCAATGAAATTAACCAGCTTTACTGTTTTAACTGGGAAATTGTTAAGTTGTCTTGCTCAGATGTAACTCTAAATAATGTGTATAGTCATGTTCTATTAGTGTACCATATTTCTCAAGCTGTGATTATCATTGTTTCATATGTTCTCATAATCAAAGCTTCATTAAGGTCCAAAACAGGGAAAGTTAAATTTATGCAAACATGCCTTCCACATTTAATAACGCTCATTAATTTCACTATTTCATTGCTTTTTAATGTTATGTATGCTCGATATGGTAAAATACAGGGGATGCTGGAACTGCGCAACATTATGGGTATAGAGTTTTTTATTGTTCCTCCTCTTTTAAATCCCATAATATATGGAATGAAACTCACACAGATTCGCCATGGTTTGATCAAATTATACAGACAATCAGCTAAGATTTTGTGGAAGTTGTGAAACTAAATATTGAGCATCTCTAGTAAATTCTATCATCTCATAAAAAATAAGTTCCCACAATGTAAACAGTAAATAAACTTCAGTTAAATTAATGGACAGGTATATTTATTTGCCTAATTCTTTTTAAATTTAAAATAATAAAAATATGTATCTAATGAAAAGATTTCAATATATTATGCTTTGATTTTTATAAATACATTAATTTGAACAAAAAAATTTGTATGTGTGTTTCAGAACAGAGAGTAAAGAACAAAGTGTGTAAAATAGATTGACTACATAGTACTGTATGGTCAGTGAAACCGATTAGACAATTTGTGTGTACACCCCATTTTTTGGAGACTTTTTAGAAATGCTAGTTTTCAATTCTGTCATTTGTTAATTCATCTAAACCTTTAATTTGATATACAAAGAAAATGAACAAAGCTTTTCAGAATTAAGCCCAAGACAAATGTCTAAGCCACTCTGTTGTAACTCATGCAGAATGAGACATTGTATTGTTCTGCTAAAACAGACCTGACAACATACAAAGACAACATTATAAGCCTATTTATGAGCTTAAACTTTACATACATGCATAGCACCTATGACATGGACGCTGCTGATCAATCAGGCCAGTGGAGTGCACAGTCTGTAAAACACACAAAGTGAATCTATTTTCAGTGAGGAGGTACCAGTGGTGCATGCAAACTGATGCATGGCCACCATTCCAATTTCACCATGCGCCCAATATGTAGATTGCACTCAGCAGAGGAGGAGGGCTTGGGCTAGACTGGTCAGCAACAACAGAACATGGACTGACCATTAAATCTCTAGTTCCCAGTATGAAAGCTTTCTGTAGTGCAAAGTCCTGCTTTTCTGCCCCCAAGTGTGTCTTTCGGACAAAAATAGCCCTGCATTTGATGACACAAGTGGTTCTTTACACAGTGCAAAGAAAGGCTGAAGTAGGCCACTTTAGGTAGCCACATTTTGGATATAAACAAAAAATGTGAGCATTCTGCTTCCGTTATCATAAAGAAGTTTAAAACAAATTCAGGTTTCCTGAAGTAACAAACATTTTCAACCACACTACAGCAACTATTAAACTTTCAAAAAAGGAAGGCCTAGGCCCTGGCTGGCAATAACACCACACAGACCCACCACCTCTGCTCCTTGTAGAAAAAGCTTTCTATAAAGTAAAAAAATACATATTACTATCAGTGAAACCAAAAGATGCAGTCAAAACCACAATGGAACAACTTTTCACTTTAGGGAATTCACATTTCTAAAAGTCACATGCTGTGTTTAGGTCTCAGTGTGTATATAAGCAGAACAGAATACAATGGAAATGAATTCCTACAGGATGGTCATGAGCAGCTAGTTATGGTAATGTTCGACCCAGACGAGTTATTGGGACAATACATTTTTAAAAAATAACCATTTTGTTTTTGTACATGAATGGGATGCTAATGATGGAAAACACCTCCAGCGAGATTGTTTTTGTGCTTTATGGTCTGAACGACACCAGGACGAACAAAAACATTTATTTTGCGTTTGGTTTAGTCGTATATGTAATGACTTTGTGTATAAACCTAACATTAGTGATTGTTATTATTTTAGATAAAGCACTCCATGAGCCCATGTATCTGTTCATATGCAGTTTGTTTATAAATGGAATATGGGGAGCCTCTGCTTTCTATCCAAAAATACTTGCTGATTTGTTATCAGACCAACATGTTGTCTCATACACAGGGTGTTTGTCTCAACTATATATAATTTATGTTTATATATTCTTTGAACTCACATGTTTAACAGTCATGTCATATGACCGATATGTAGCTATTTGTAAACCTTTGATGTATCACACTATTATGACTGTTAAAAGGGGGTTAAGATTATTGATTGTTGCTTGGCTCTGTTCTTTTCTTGAGACTACTGTAGGATTTGTTTTTACGTCTCGGCTTCGTTTATGCGGTAATGAAATTTACAAGCTTTATTGCTTTAACTGGGAGGTTGTTAAGTTGTCTTGCTCAGATGTAACTCTAAATAATGCATACGGTTATGTTCTATTAGTGTACCATGTTTCTCAAGCTGTGTTCATCATTGTTTCATATGTTCTTATAATCAAAGCTTCATTAAGATCTAAGACACAGAGAGTTAAATTTATGCAGACATGCCTTCCACATTTAATGACACTCTTTAACTATTCCATTTCAGTGTTTTTTGATGTTTTGTACGCACGCTATGGTAAAATCAACAGCATGCTGGCATTGCGCAACATCATGGCTATTATGTTCCTTATTGTTCCTCCTATTTTAAATCCCATAATATATGGAATGAAACTCACACAGATCCGCCATGGTTTAATCAAAGTATACAGGCTGTTAGTTAAGGCCCTCTCGAAGTTTTAAGACACATTAAGGTTGTTTGCATATTCTTCTGCAAATGTTTGGGCATTATTAATTTTATTTTTTTTGTATGAGAAGTTATTACACTATCTACAGGAAACCAACTTCAGTTTAATGCATAACTGTATATATTTATGTAGATGTACAATAATAAAAATAGAAATAATAGTCAAATAAAGTGTTTCATAGCAAAATGATGTCAATAAATTAAATGAACACAGTTCCATAAATGCAAACATTTTTTTTCTATGAAGAAAGTGTTTTATAAAATATCTCAAATATATTGTGGTGTTCAAAAATTCACAAGTATTTTTTCAGGCTCTTTATACTATGATAAGCACGTCAGTCAGCATGTGCAAAAAATAAATGAAACGTGATAAACATTATTTGAAATAATTATATAAAGTACATTGTCTAAGAAAATTATTAAATTAAATGCAATTCAAATAGAATGTGAAAGGATAAAGATTAAATAAATAAATAGGCTGATTTAAATTTTAGTTATGAGGTTTGCCTGTTGTACATCAAGATTAATTGATGAACGTTATAAAAGTGTTGAACTGAGTTAAATAATTTTAATAATCATCAATTGATTGCAAAGGTAATTGGATATACAAGTGCTGGTCATAAAATTAGGATATTATGGAAAAAGTTTATTTCAGTAATTTCATTCAAAATGTAAAATTTGTATATTATATTCATTCATTACACACAGACTAATTTATTTCAAAACTTTTAAATTATAATTCTGATTATTATACTGACAACTAATGAAAATCCTAAAATATTAAAATTAAAAATATCAATAAAAAATTAAAATATTACTTAAGATCAATAAAAAACTGAATTTTTAAAAATGGTAGCCAACAGAAAAGTATGAACATGTACAGCAGTCAATATTTAGTTGCCACACCTTTGGCCTGGATTATGGCGGCAA
Organism: Xyliphius kryptos; assembly: GCA_025769995.1. NCBI lineage: Eukaryota > Metazoa > Chordata > Actinopteri > Siluriformes > Aspredinidae > Xyliphius > Xyliphius kryptos. Next base: position 9,698,673 of record JAOUQT010000045.1, read on the forward strand.
TGCGGTAAATGTAATGTAAATGTAAGAGTGGCTTGACACAAGGAATGCGACAGCTGAACGCCATGTGTTGCATACGTCTGTGCGTGGTGGTCCTTGAAGCACTGACTCTAGTTGCAGTCCACTCTGCCAATCTCCCCCTTTTTAAAAGGGTTTTGTTTGTCTTCTCCAGCAAGTGTTTAAATCCTATACTTTTTTGACCGCATATTTTCCTTCCCTTCACCTCTCTATTAATGTGCTTGGACAAAGAGCACTGTAAAAAGCCAACCTCTTTAGCAATGAGTTTTTGTGTCTTGCCCTGTCAAATCAGTCTTCCCAATGATTGTGTAGCTCACAGAACTAGATTGAGAAACCATTTAAAGGCTTTTGCAGGTGTTTTGAGTTAATTGGCTGGTAAGATTGTAGCACCAAGTGTCTTCAATATTAAACCCTTTCATAATAGTTTCGGATTTTTCATTAGCTGTCAGTTATCATCAAAATTAAAAGAAATCCGTCAAAAAAATATCAGTATGTCTATAATAAATTAATATAATACACATTTAACTTTTTGAATGTAATTACTGAAATATATCAACTTTTTATTGATATTGTAATTTCATGACCGGCACCTGTAAGATTTTTTTATTAGGATTAATTAAACTGCAGTTCAGCAATTTTCATAAAATCTGGTTTTGATTACAGCATTTATCAAGACACATATTGAAATCTTAGCTACAATTTTGCAAAAAAAAAATTATAGAAATAGCAATTTCTCTAGACATTAGACGTGGTAAAGCTTTGCAATCATTTTAAATCCTTTTTTGCTGAATGGCACGATTTTTGTAGTTCAGCATTCGCAGTTTGTAAGTACTGTATTTATTTTATTCTCCTCGTTAGCAGTTCTACTGGATTATTTCAGTAAAGCAATAAAGGACAAAATAAATGTACTTACTATCTGTTTTCAAGCTGATAATGTATGCACACTGATTTTAAGAGCAGCATGATGACAAACAGATTCCCTCCCTAGAGAGTCTGACTGCTGTTCTTTAAGGTCATATGCCAAAGTCAGCATATATAAACCGAGTCAAAAGCAAAGGGAAGGATGGGGACAGCTTGTCAACCACCATCTTCAACGATCAGCTATCAGATGGACACAAAGAATTCAAGACTTAACACAGGACAAACGCCTCACAGAATTCTTAAATGTTTTACATTTTGGTAAAATTGCTGCAAATACTGGTTTTCAACTCAGAGTGTTTGCATGTTTTTAATTTTGTATCTGAGAGGGCTGGAATTGTTAGATGGAAAATAGTTCCAGTGAGATGATTTTTGTGCTACATGGACTGAACGACACCAGGACAAACAAATACATATACTTTGCATTTGGTTTGGTGGCTTACATCATGACTCTGTGCATAAACCTGATCATAGTAATGACTGTGATTCTAGAAAAAACCCTCCATGAACCCATGTATCTCTTTATATGCAACTTGTTTGTAAATGGGCTATGTGGTGCCTCTGCTTTATATCCAAAAATACTTATCAGTCTATTATTAGACGATCATTTGATCTCATATATCGGTTGTCTATCACAGATATACTTTATCTGTTGCTATGTCATCTGTGAATACACATGTCTAACGGTCATGTCATATGACAGATATATAGCTATTTGCAAGCCTTTGGAGTATCACTCGATCATGACACTACAGAAAGGGATTCGGCTGCTGATTTTTACCTGGTTCTGTTCCTTACTAGAGGCCTTTGTTTTGGTTTATCCTACATCCAGGCTTACGTTATGTAGATTTTATATTGAAAAGATATATTGTTCTAATTGGGATCTCGTAAAACTGTCCTGTTCAGATGTGACCACGAACAATATGATTGGTTATGTGTTAATAGTATACCACTTTTCTCATGCCATGTTTATCTTTGTGTCTTATATAATAATCATCAAAGCTTCACTAAAGTCCAAGACAAAGAGAGTCAAATTTATGCAGACATGCCTTCCACATTTAATAACCCTTATTAATTACACCATATCTGTGCTGTTTGACCTCATGTATGCCCGTTATGGTAACAATGTGGGAACGCTCGCGCTGCGCAATGTCATGGGAATTGAGTTTCTTGTTGTGCCTCCCCTCATCAATCCAATAATATATGGAATCAAACTGAACCAGATCAGACATGCATTTGTTAAAATGTACAGGAATAGAATTAAATGTTTAAAGCATAATGGATAACATTAAAATTGTTGACTCATTGAAAGAGAAACCGTTTGTTATGATATAGACAGTCACATTGTGGACTTCACTCGGAATTGATAACAAAAACTTTTTCCCTCCATCACAAACAATTGCAAGGAAAAAAAATCTGTAATTAAAACTAATTTCCAACCATGTAATGATTACCAGATAAGATTATGGAGTTAGGGAGTGGTAGCTCAGTGGTTAGGGTGTTGGACTATCAATCAGAAGGTTGGGGGTTCAAATCCCAGGTCCACTGAAGTTACCAATGTGGGTTCTTGAGCAAGACCCTTAACCCTCATTGCTCCAGGTTCCTGTTTCAACCCTGTGTTCTGATCCCAACCAAGTTGGGATATTTGTAAGTCGCTTTGGATAAAAGCGTCTGCAAAATAACTAAATATAAATCTATATATAAATATAAGATTAGTGAAAAAATGTCTACAGTGGAAATTATCAGATGTACATTATACACTGCTCAAAAAATAAAGGGAACACTTAAACAACACAATGTACCTACAAGTCAGCCACACTTCTGTGAAACCAACCTGCCCAGTTAGGAAGTAACACTGATTGTGAATCAATTCAACTTGCTGTTGTGCAAATGGAACAGACAACAGGTAGAAATGAGAGGCGCTTAGCAAGACAACCCCTATAAAGGAGTGATTCTGCAGGAGTTCTTTGTGCTTTGCACAGACATTTTCTCTGGTTCTCATCCTTTCTGGCTGATGTCAATTTTGCATTTTGTCAGGGTCTACAACCAACACCAGTTGGATCAGCCGGTCATTGGATTTTCCACTTTGATTTTGAGTATGATTCCAAATGCACACCTCCATGGGATACTCATTTTGATTTAAATTTTGATCATTTTAATGTTATTTTGTTCTCACCACATTGCACTATCTACTAAATAAAGATTTTTAAATACTTTATTTACTGAAAAATCTAGAATGTGTTATTTTAGTTTTCCCTTTTTTGAGCAGTGGACAAATTAGAGGAACTGAAATGAGTAACGTCAACAAATCATATTCATAAAAAAAATATTTTTATGATTCTACAGCTGACATTTCTCTTTAAATAGTTTCTAGCTGTTTATTTAAAGCTCTGTCTATTACTCTGTCAAAGTAATATGCATTTGTAATTTGTTAATTGCCTTTTGCAGAACATGGAAATTCTGCTTAAAATGAAATAAAACAATTACAATATGACTGTTTTGTTTTGTGATGAATTAGCTTTTATTTTCATTTTTCTTAAGTTCTCCAACAGGGACACTACTAGTAATGTTTGGATTGTACCAGTATTTATAAAATTTAAGTGAATAAATAAATGAATAAACTGAACCAAAGATAGCGAGCCACACAGTCTGGATAGATTACATAGAACTCACAAGCCAAATAAATATAAATTTATATAAAGTTTCATTTAGATAATGCAAAGTACAAATTAAACTGCCACAACAAACTGAATATATTTGCAGGAAATATACCAGTGGTGTAAATAAAAAAAAAAATCATAAAAATATGTGAACAGTAAGACTAGATTTTGAAGTAATAGAACAGAGAATCTGCAAATAATGGTTACAAAAAAGGATTTAAAACAAAGGTCTTATTTTAAACAATCCAATTTTTTAGATACCAAAAAAGGTACAATACAATTTGTAACAACTTTCAAATGTATATGAAGTAAACTGACAAAAGTACAGTGTGTTATTAAAAAGTTGAAGGATTATTTATAGAATAGTTACAAACATCACATCCCCCTCCAAAACACACATATTTAATATAAATGTTAGTGGAAGAAACCACAAAACATTGATTTTGCATTTGGTTTGGTCATTTATATAATTAGTTACATTATACATTAATCTGACATTAGTGACCACAGTTGTTTTAGTGTATAAACCGAACATTAGCTCCTTGTACCTGTTCATATGCAGTTTGTTTGTAAATTGAATATGGGGAGCATCTTCTTCCTATACGAAAATACTTTGTTATCAAGCAAGTTCTCATATATGGTTCACATAATATTAAGCTGCATTAGACAATAAAAAATAATAAAGTAAAATAAAGGGGATAGAGTTAATCCACATTTAAAAGCCTGGTTGGATGATGATCAGGTTTGATCATTCTACAGTGTTAATGTAACAGCAATTTTAAGCCTAATCTCAGTCTCCTGGTTATAAAAGCTCATAGATCCAGGCACCAGGTTTCAAGTGTGTTCCAGCTGACATTGTACTGATTTGTATGAACCCCCATGATGTAAATACATTTTAACTATAGATATTATGTTGGGGTAACTTTAATATTTAAAACACTTTTTTAGCAGCTGTGATTAGACTTCTTTAATTTTTGTATTTGTGTTTTATTTTAGTATGTTCCTTTTATCCTTCAAAACAAAATACATTATTGTTTTAAAGTAGATTTTTATTGGTAACAATGGAATAAATGAAACAGAAAATAGTGATATCACCACCACAAAGAAATAATCAATTTTCAACATCAATATAATACAAAGAATATTCTTGCTTTGAAACTTTATCTAAAATATAATTTTTGCTGAACTTTACACACAATTTATTCTTAACTCCATTCACTATCACCAACAGGGTCATTTTTTGTAAACCATAAGCAACAAAAAAAAAAAAAGAAAAAACACCCTGCATTTTATTTTTAATTTCATATATAAAAAGATCCTCAAATGAAACAAACATTACAATTTAAATAAAATTATATTATAATATTAACTTAACCTAAACCATCTTTATGGGGCATCATGATTACGTCTGTGATCAAGCACCAATCTAATTTATTAGAAAATATTCAGACACTCCAGTATTTATTATGAAAACAGCCAAAGGCCTTCATTGATTTTTAGGGAAGCAGACCTGTTTTTATACTGCAAAGAAACTTGAAATTGCACATAATTATATTTAAGGTTACAATGAAAACCTAGAACGGTTTCTGTCAAATCACTGGTCAAAATTGTTAACCATGGAAGGAAGTAATTTATTTGTAATGCTAATTTAACCACATGGTCAGATGATTCCACCCAAATATACATCTCCACTATAGAACATAAATCTTATTTAAAGAAAATCCTGAATAAGCGCTTTCAAGCTAAAGGCAAATTACACTCACCTTTATTTCTTTTATTTATGGCCATTACACATTGCACACCACCACTGTTCCTTCTACATCAATAAACAAGTCAATAATAAATAAAGACAAAATATACAATTACATTAATGTCATAACTGAAATACAACATTTAAATGTAAACGAGTTTTGGAGATTGTCCTTTATAAATACACTGACCAAACCAGGCTCCTGTTGCACGCTGATATACTGTGCTTAAGTCATCAAGTGAGAGCTAATCATTAAACCTGTTGTAGTGCAAAAATATTAGTATGAATACTACTGGCTTTTCTTAGCATGTTGCCAAGAAAAGGGGTTTGGGGGTTAAAATGTTCAATAAAAATCCAGCGTATTGTACAATTTGTATGTGATTCAGTTCCCAAGGGGCCATAGAACAATAAAGTACTTAGAAGTAAGGTAATCTGCTTTTTTCTCAGGGAAAGGTTTCTCTGTGCTGTGCGGTAACAAACTTTTAGAAGACAATTTAAGAAAATAAATATCCACTGAGCATTTGTTCAGAAACACATGTCCACCCATCAGTCAACTGCCATACTAAGAAAGCTGTATATACCCTCATACAGATGCAGGACTTCAGGGATTCAGGTTATATTCATATCAACATTGATAAGACAATTGATGACAACAGACAAAGTTAAGTACTTCTATAAATATATGACTTTTTATGCTCAACACTCTTTTAGTTTAAGTTTTCAGATTAAAGAACTAATTTGAATAACCATCCAGTGAGTGGAGGTGGATGGAAAAATCTTGCTAATTATGGGATTATAAACCCTACATGCACACTGAATCTTGGGGCATTTGGGCTATAAAAGAAGATAAGATCAGCCAAGTATACGAAGTAGAGTACACACTGAATGTAAACTAATAAAATAAACGTTAACCGTTGTTACTTTTTAAATAAAGTAACCTGCTTTTAACCTTGAATCTGAATCCACACAACGATAGAAAACCACACAGATGAGTAAAGTATTCAGCGTATAGTGCATGGTGAACGCAAAAGCTTACCAAGATAACTATTTTAACGAATAGCTCTAGGAAACAAATATTAGGCTTCCTGTTTAGCAGGCTGGATGTTCTTTTTGTTCAATGAAACTCAACAGGACTGTTACATCAGGGTACATAAACCACAACAGCCGAACCACACAAGCTCATACATTCTGTACATCTTTTTACCTAGATAAATAATGCTGAATATCACAGTGAAGGGAATTACATTCAGGCTTCGGAACAACGTAGATGAATTATACACACAATCCCAGTTTGTCTAGTTGTTATAAGACTTAGTTATAATGATCTGTGAATCAGATTGTTCTTGGCAGGTTCCAGATACTCCTCCACAAGAGCAGATGTCACTTTCATTAAATTCTCCTCAAGACTTGTAATATCGCTGGGTGTATAAGAAAGAGCGTTTTATTCTTTTAATCAGACACGTACTTCGTTACCAAGTTATTTTTATGTCATGTAGGTGGTCACAGTAAAGCATAATATTATACAGCTTACTCTACATAATAAGTTTAACTTGTCTTATTTTCTAAATAAAAACACATTCCTCTACACATCTGGTTATGCAGCATCAATTCCATGTAATATACTAACTTTGAGCTTGGATCCCGCTAGGTGGCACCACAGTAAAAAAAAAAAAAAAAAAAACATTTTCAACTTGCCATAGTTTTATACTGGACGCCCTTCCTGGTGCAAACCTGGGTAGGTGCACTGATACATAAACCACTAATGGGTAGGAAAGTACTGTGTCTCCAATTTAGGCATGTCTTTAGATTGTGGGAAAAACTGGAGACCCTTCACTAAACGTAGAACTCACATGGAAAACATTGTAGACTGCACACAAAACGTACCAGTGTTCACTTCTCCAGAATTAGAACTTAATATTATATCTTAAATTAGTAGCAATTTTACTGTAGAATACGATAACACAGAAGCTTTATGTAAAAATTTGGCAATAGATAATAATCATTATTATAATTAATTACAATCATAATTAATAAAGGTAAAAAACAAGCAATCGCTACACAATACACATCACACACTGCAGTAACAAGCATTATGGAAACAATAATCTAGTTTTAAAGTTTGAAGGGGAGTCTGAATACCAAACTCTTTAAAGGAAGGCTATTTCAAAGCCAAAAATGCAATTTGGCGATAAATCCATGTGTTAGAACAGTTTTGTCCATATGACGTAGATGCTGACCCCCTGTGCCATAATAGATAATGTTTTTGGGAACTGTCTGGACAGACTAACAACTGTCCCACAAAGTTTAATACAAAATGGTGAACCATTCCATGCTCTTGCTTGTAAAGCCTTTGTTGGATTCTCTTATAATACACAGTCTTGAGGACCTTCCCTGTTGAGAGCTCTGCTAATTATGGACCCTTTTAGAAGAAACTAAAGGTTTTGAAATCTTTTAGGTCTTATTTCACTTCTGTCCCAAATTTTTGTGTGTTTTGTGCTGCAAACATATTTTTTTAATTATTCAACAAATAGAAATAGGTTTTATATTAAAGCACCAGTGAATTATTATTATTTTTTTTTAATTCAGGTGAATCAAAAAAAAAGTTTTTATTGCATTTTTTTAAAGCTTTGTAACATGTGACAAAACATACCTTTTTCCTGGTGGAGCACAAATCTCTGTGTAGTACTTGATTTTTGGTTCAGTTCCACTTGTTCTGAGGGTAGCAACAACCCCATTCTGAAAGGTAAATGTCACCATTTGGCTGCTTTTGGAAACTGGCAGGACCTGAGTAAAGAGGAGACAGAAATTTTAAAGTATGTGAAATTTTTCACCCTGGGATTTACTTTCCCATTATTTTGGTACTTAAATCTTTATATTGACCAAATCAATTATAAATGATACATCATTAGTTTTGATTACAAATTTAAATGTGATTTTTTATATGTGACCTAATAGGGTAATCATCCCATTTTGTAAATAAATAAATACTTTGTTCAACCAACAGTACTGTTAAATACAACCATAGCGCATCTAACACAAACATTATATAAAAGCAAGAACCATATCATTATTATTTTACATACAGGAAAGCATTATACATACACATGCTTTATCGGGTTGGCTGCTGTCATAACCTGTCGTTACATCTCGGATGTGGGCGATGCTATATTTACCACACATTTCTGGGTAGACACCTTCACCTTCGAAGTTGCGCAGACGACTAAATATTTTTTTGATGGTTGTGGGATCGTCACAGATGATATAAGAAGTTTGAGAAATATGATAGCCATAACTAAAAATCAACACAGAGCAAATAGTCAACACCTATTTATAACCTAAAAAGACAAAATTAGAAGCACAGTAAAAAAATTCAATATAAAAAAACACTTGTAAAAAATAAAAAGCCACTGATACTACGCATAATGAACCAACTAACACAGAAGACAAGTGGTAAGAAGAGAAGATTGGATGGCAAAACTTACATCTCATAAATGTTTTGAAGTTGCTGAGTAAGTGTTAAATTTTTGGTCTCTAAATAAACCGCCATTTCAGCGACCACCACAGCAGCACTAACGCCATCCTTATCAAGCATCATTGTTCCACACAGGAAGCCTAATGACACGAAAAACATATTTTACAATGATCACAGCAGCAAAACAGCATCACTGCAGTGCTAACATCAGACCACCACCTAAATAATAAATCAGTGCAGGCAAACACAGATATACTTGGGACGGAAATAAATGGCAATGCATATTATAAATTTGCTGATTTCTTATTTATTGCATAAAATAAATCTAAAAATATGTGGGTTTCTTAATAATGAAAAACAGATTTATTGTAAATCATATAATATACTTACCAATGGACTCCTCAAAGGAAAAGATGACCTCTTTTCCTGCTTTGGCAAACTCGTGAATTTTATTTCCAATCCATTTAAAGCCTGGCAGAGTTTCCTGAGATGGTGAAACGTCAAACAGGACAAATGGAACAGGACACAGGCAGCCTTTCAATTGACAAAAGTGCAAAAATTTAACAAGGATTAAATTAATTATTTTGGAATATGAATTTTTGCGCCCTCAATGGTGACAGTGGGTCAATTTTGTGGATTTAAGATGTGACAACAAAACTGAGAATAGACCTTACCAACTGAAGCCAAACAACATGGTACTGAACTTAGGTTCATGTCAGTAATCTAAAACCTATAGTTGATTAAATGACAAAATTAAGACTTTTCTCAAACTTACTTAGTGGAAAGGATAAAGAGTTGACAGGTGCTGGATGAAGAGTGTAAGTATACATATCAATTTACCTTACAACTTATTAAAGTTGTTTGGCATGGCCATTTTCTCCTTCTCCTTTTAATGACAATGTCTTTAAAGATTGGGTTACACAAGTACGTCATCTCGTAACAAAGAAAAGGATTGAAAGCTTTGTAGATTTTCAGGCCGTTCACATACACAAAACGGAAAATAATACTTAAGGAGAACAGGGAACTGAACAAAAGAAGTAACCATAAACGAAAAATCCAAAACCAAAAAACACAAGTTGGCTTACCCATGCATTACGAACCTCAAAATTGAAGCCTTCCACCTTTGCCATGGCCTTGAGAATTTTCGAGGAGACAGTGGTGGCCAGCATGTAAACCTTCTTGGTCTCAGCCGGATCTGGGTGAGTCTCTTTCCAGTTAAAGAACATCCACCAGCCAAAAAGTGCAGCCATTTCATTCCCAGAAAATATTTTCCAGTGAGACCTGTATGCAATTGTGGAATAACATCAAATATAATGGGGTGTCTATAAAATGACAGCCAAAGGTTCTGTTCTTTCAAAGAATGTTAAACAATATAATTTTATCAATTTATAAAGTACGACCTCTGATTTTGTTAGTTTTTATAATCTATAGCAGTCATGGCAAGTCATCTGTTTTCAGATAAGGAATTTTGAAACAATTTTAGATCGGCTTAATTTAGGATTTCTTTTAGTGTATTGGATGTACATTGTACCTCAAATTTAGAGCTTAAATTCAGAAACCAGAAAGGACACAGTCTAAAAATCCAGCAGACAGGTCTAGTCTTGATAAAATTGCCACAGCCTGCATTTATGTGCCATTATGAATAAGCTGCACTACCTGAGCAACTTCTGTGGGTTGTAGACACCACCTTATGCTACCACTACGATGAGAGAACTGACAAAATGCAAAAGCGACCAAAACATCAGCCAGAAAGGATGAGAACAGAGAAAAGGTCTGTGGTCACCACCTGCAGAAGCACTGCTTTATAGGGGGGGGTCTTGCTAAGTGCCTCTCATTTCTACGTCTGTCTCATTTGCACAAACGAAATTGATTCACAATCAGTGTTGCTTTCTAACTGGACAGGTTAATTTCAAAGTGTGGTTGATGGAGTTACACTGTATGGCTTAAGTGTTTATCTTTATTGTTTTGCGCAGAACATTTTAATGCCGAATGCAAAATATGACATAGTACACATTAGGTATGTAGTACAGGCCTTGAATATCAACTATAAAGCAAAAGCAGTTTTAAATAAAGCTGTAAAGATGGACAGATATGTAATTGGAAAAGCGTGTAGTAGTTCATGCACTATTTAACAATTATTCACACGGTATATATGCAATTTTTACAAATATATTTCTTAAATTAAAAACAGACTAACTTGCTACATTCCTCTGCCACAGCCAAGCGATCAGCATCAGGATCTGTTGCCAGCACAATTCTAGCTCCTTTCTTACTAGCAAGCTTAAGAGCAAGCTCCTAGAACAGAGATATTAAAGATCAAATGAGTTATTTATATATAATGGATGAACGGGCAGACAGACACTTGCATGCTCATACAGACAGATGCATAGCTGTGTTTTCACTTCGTATTTATAAAAAAGAGTATTTTATCTTTCCTTCCCTCTTAAAACACAAGTAGAAGTTAGGAGCAAAGAAGGGAATTGAAAGTGTCAAAAGCAATGCATTTGAGGAATGCTGTAATTAATAAATATTACTTTTTGGTAAGATTCTTATTTGTACATATACTCACCAGAACTGACTCTCCCTCTTCAGGGTTGGGGCAGCTGACGGTAGAAAAATTAGGATCTGGATTCATCTGCTCTGGGACAGGAATAGGGGCCGAAAAGCCAAATACGTGAAAAGCCTTCTGGACATAGTCATGTCCAACTCCATGGAAGGAAGAATGTACAAACTTCAGTGACGTCTGTGAATTGAGTTTTCTGGAATAAATAAATATATCAAGATTAAAACATCCATTAGGGTGTGAGACTAGATATTTAATGTTTAGATGTACCTGTGATAGCAGAGCGTACTCAGCTCCTCCATGTACAAGCGATAGATGTCCTCCAGTGGATCTCTTCTTAAGGAACTCTTCTCAATTAACTTTTCATTCCAAGACTCGGTCCAGGGCTCTGCATTGTCTTCTATACAACGAAGGATTTCCTTATCATGTGGTGATAAAATTTGTGCACCGTTATGCCAATATACCTGAGAAAATATTGTTAAATTCAAACATTAAGAATTGATTAATTTTTATTTCATTAAAAATCCAAGAAATCATTCCCCAAAAGTTTTTAGTCAAACAAGGAATGTTCAGTGTGTTGTTTTTTTTTTGTCTTTTTACTCAACCTACATCTAATCTTTATAGTCTAGTCTCTCTGCAATTCATCAAAAACAAAAATACAAAACGTGTTTTGACATAATTTATAATAAATATGAATATAAATGAATGGTAGACATCATGGGAACAATTCATTAAGTACATTGTGATCCTTACTTGAGTTTCACATTTTCGTTCACACCAGCTGTCTTCTTTTAGGGTGTGTTTCAAACCTATGAGGCATGGCCCTGACCTTTGTGGCTCTGCTTAGATGGAGGTCCAAGATGATATTCAACTTGTTATAGAAATGCAAATTGGATAATTATGAGGTTTATTAGCTTAAGAAAAGTGGCTGTGGCATGGAGAAGGTAGTTTACACATCTGCCTATAGCACTTACACCTCATATAAACAATGGTTGTCACAAATCCTATAATTCCTCAAACTGTTGTCAGAACTACCTTAATACACAGCTCAAAAAAAATTAAGGGACATGTATTTAGTGAGATCTAGGATGTGTTATTTTAGTGTTCCCTCTTTTTAAGCAGTGTATAATCCTAAGCTTTTTACGAAACGAGTAGTTCCGGTCCTTAAATCTGTAGGGACCATTTATAAAAAAAATAAGGCACTCAAAGTTGTGATTAATCATAAATAAATGATGGGGGAAAAAGGTGTAACTGTACGCATCGGGCCTAACATCTTTCCCCGTGATTTATTCACAATAATGCCACCCTTTCGTACCTTATTGCCGTAATAAACAACTAGCCAGCCATAATGTTGGCTCACTTCCACAACAAAAGTGAGCCAACAGTATTCCTGCCAGCATTAAGGTTGATGCTGCCCTGCTGGAGGGTCTCAAGGTTTCTTTAATAAACACATAGTGTGCCACTGTCACTTCAGCTTGGGGGTTTAGGCTGATAACATTGTAAAGCTGCTTTGTGACAACGCACTGTTGTAAAAAAGTGCTATATAAATAAATTACTTAAAATTGAACTTCATTATCTTTATTAACTTAAATGCTGTGAAATTTTTGCAAGCAGAAGTTGTGAGTAAATGACTAATCAAATAAGTCTGTAGTGGTTCTATTATTGTGCATGTTTACTGCTGCTAAACAAATGGCTCTTTAAACTGTTATATAACAGCAAACATCACATGTTGTTATTAGCAATAATACACATCCCTTTATGTTATACCACTTAGATCTACAAATGGTTTACTATTTGGGTCATTGAAGTCATGAGTGTGAGAATTACTGTTCACCTTGTAGCCATTATCTTCCTTTCTGTTGTGGGAGGCAGTAATCATTACACCTGCAGCAGCTCCATACTTTTTTACAGCGTACGGCTGTGTGACAGGAGAAATTACATACATATAAACATTATGAACTGCATTAAACACAAAATCACAATATGCGTTCATGATCATCTTACCACAAAGGGGGTAGGAACATATGTGGAAAAGAGATAAACAGGGACACCTTTACCGAGCATGACAGCAGCAGTCAACCTTGCAAGCCTACGAAGAGTTAATCAGCAAAAACAGTAAACTGTACTACGAAAGATTAGAAGCATAACCATTTTTTAAAATGTTAGTAGAAAAGAATAAATAATACCGCTCACTGGTACAGCCACTAAACTCCTGTCCTCGTGTGTCATAGCCCACAACCAAGCCTCTGATACCCAAGTCAGGAAAACACTTAGCCAAGTACATGTACATCCCCTGAAAAAGTGTTACAAAAAGACATTTGTTTTATAAAAAAAAAAATAACTTTAAAAACTTTCAGAAAACTTTAAAACTTACAGAAAAAAAAATATAACTGCAGCCTCAACTCTAAAATTATTATGTGTATTTGTTTTACTGAATACAGACTTAAGTCCTAGAAATGTGCAAATACATGGCAACGTGGGTGAAGATGACCAGCATGTGGTGGCAAAAATAATATCCTGTAACATTGTCCCAATTCAATGTAATAATGAAGTCCCAACCAAGGACTGTGCAAAGTCCCCTCCCTGCTTAATTCAATACCCTAGATGACTGCACAACAGAGCAGTGGACTTTCATCAGTGTTTAAGAACACAACCACTGGACAACTAAAGGCTGTAAATGAGTAGCCTAGAGATCCATGGAGATGGAGAGATCCATGTGTAAAGAAAACCCCATGAAGCTATAGAAGATTGGGGGGGGGGGGCTCCGTTAGGGTATGAGGTCTATTTAGCTAGCATTCATTGAAACCCCACAAACATCAACAGATGTCCCTGAAAGGTAAACACTGCACATGTTCCTTTTCACCCATAAGTTACAACATTTTGGGACCTGCATTTATTTTAATGGGTTCAGTCTTTGCAACAAGACGATGACCTCACACACACCTACCAAATTATGGTTAGAGGAACATCAGAGTTTTGGATTAGACTACCAGATCTTAATGCTATCAAACATATTCAAGATACTACACAACGTACAGCAGAAGACAGAATTTCTACATATACAACACACTTGTGTACCGTTTTGCAGAGAGTATCTTGGAGCTTGTGGAGTTCTTGCCTCAAACTTTAAACAAATATCATAATACACATTACAGTTATACATTCGGCCATTTAACTTTGGACCCACCTGTGTGGACTGAATGACAGTCAGATCATTGACACGGGAGAATCCAGCACCCATAGCTGCTCTGAGTCCTGCAGTTCCAAACGTCATTCGGCTGCACAGCCTCTTCCTTAGTTCCTCCACTTGGCCTTCCTGCAGCAGCCTCTGAATCTGTGCCTGTGTTGCCGCATTCTAACATCCATACAAAACAACGCATTTTAATGACAGCCAGGATATGGTTAATAGAAAATTTGGAATCAATTGTAAGTATAAAAAGGAAGTAAAGATTTCATCTTGAACACATGCACATTCATGTAAAATAAATTGCCTTTTAAAATAAAAGTACTTCAGATATATCCATGTACTGTTAAGCCTTGCACACAATACAAGTGCTTTTGTTTTGAATTGAGTTTAACCTGAGAGTTTGCCCTTAACTACAGTGTCAGGTTCTCATGTAGCTTCTTCAGAATTTATTTTCAAGCCCTGCTTTAGCCTGAAATATGTCTATGTGGATTTACTTTATTAAAATATACAAGCAGGTATATTTATAATGTTAACAGTGTGAACTAACACCAAACATGAGCTTTGATCTTAACAACAGTATTTATTTAACCAGATTAGTTTTCCCTAGCTGTGCTTAATCAATTGATCAATCAAAAGAACATATTCTCATTGTTGAACATAATGTGAATCGATGTTTTTGTTTTTATTATTTTGATTATGGTATTTCTAGTCCATGCATCAAACCGGATTCAGTTTAATGTGGTACCATTAATACAATAAAACAAAGTTTGCATTCATTCGTGAATCCAGCAATTTATTCAAGATTCACAAGCAAACAAGGTTTTAATGTCACCTCTTATGCACAAGGCAAAAAACAGGCCTTCCAATTAGTTTGTGCACCTTCAAAACCAAAGATCACCAGCCAAATGGAATTAAATATTACAGCCTGAGTGTTCCACTGCTGAAGAACATTAATAGAACTGGGTTTGAGGTCATGCACTAAATTAGTATGACTGTCCTTTACAGTGGCTATCAGTTCCTCTCTTTACAAACTTAAGTTTAAAAGTAAATACAAGCGATGAGCTGCAAAAAAATGCCAACTAAGGGATTTCCTTTAAGTCTAACTAGGTCACTTGTTCCAAGAAAAAACGAATTTATAATATAAATCATAATGACTCAATAACTCAGTAAAATCCTGATCTCATCTATACAAACACTGAGCTCTGATTTGCTTTAAATGGATTTTGCTGCATCACAGTATATGGATCATGATCTTGATTACAGAATCTTGGGTAGCCGTTAACGCCTGTGGTTCTGAGACCGGATGGCAACATGATTCAGGAGAACGGAGCCCTGACCTTATCCCAGCTTAGCCACTGCTTCACCAGTTTGTCCAAACTCGCATCTCCGGTGCTCATCACCACGTTCGAGTTGGCGTCGAGCTCCTCATTTGACCACATAATAACAACAAGTAACGGTCGCCAAACGCGGCCCTACAAATATCGCCCGCGTTGAAGCGAAAGTTCGTTTAACTAGCAGAGTTCAGAACGAATCAGGTACATAAACCTGGCCCGAGGAACATGTCGCCGGCGACACCGAGCCAACTTCAGCCTCTCTGCTGGAACAGGCGACCGATGGAAGCAGACGGCGCGGGAATCCCGCTAGATCTCGCGAGAGCCGTGAATGTAACCCAGCCTGGGTCGAAACAAAGTGAGCGACACTAAGGTTTTAACTGTCATCACGGTATCCTGTCTTGACCATGGTAAAAAAACTAAACATGGGTGAAAAATGTTAAAACCTTTGTCTAATTTTTGTCATGTTCAACTAAATAAACAATTAGTAATACGTGTTTATTCAAAGCGACATACAAATTAGAAACAACACAGTCAGTAGTTTAGGAAAAAAAAATCAGCGACACTGTAGTTTTATCAAGTATAAGTACTTCCTGAATTGGCTGGTCTTTTTTATGACAAGTGTATGTGGAAGTTGTGTGTTTTTAGGAGTTACAAATTCTGAGTGACTCACTCTCAGTGTTGGGAAGATGGTTCCACCATTTAAGCATTGGTGAACGATATACAGTGAGAATTAACGCTTCTGTAATTTGGAATCATCAGGCAACATTCATCACTAGAGTGCAGTGAACGAGTTAAAGTATATATAGGAAAGATGGATTGATGGTATGAAGGGGCAGATGTCAGGCCAGAGTCAGTACCTGTACTGAATGCTAGTTTTGAACAAAACACTATTGGTGTTTGTAAAGATTTACTCCTCCCATCATATACCTCTCAGTAATAGCATTTACAACATGACTGTTGAGATTTTTTTTTTAGACTTTTGACGTATGTTCTTTTGTATGTTCTGTGTGATTTTGTATTTTTATTTTTTATAGAAAAGGTGTGTGGTCACCACTTGCAGAAGCACTCCTTTATAGGGGTCGTCTTGCTAAGTGCCTCTCATCTCTAACCGTTGTCTGTTCCATTTGCACAACAAGTGAAATTGATTCACAATCAGTGTTTCTTCTTACCTGGACAGGTTGATTTCACAGAAGTGTGGTTGACTTGCAGTTACGTTGTGTTGTTTAAGTGGTCCCTTTATTTTTTTGTGCAGTGTATAAGCTGCACACAGACAACTTTTAATTGTGTCAAAGTGTCATTTTGTCATTGTTGTCCCATGAATAGATATACTTAAATATCTGCATAAATGTGAGGGGTTTACTCATTTTTCTGATACACTATAAACAAAGTGTGTTTTTACAAAGTTTGGGATTGTGACTTCTAATTGAGCAATGGACATTACTTTCAATTCTGATTGCTATGTGACAGTTACATGCATTTGTTTTTATTGGATTAGGCCTGTGACTTCTGCATTGTATCTGGAAAACTTTTGTTCAAACCAGGAAAATATTTTTTTGGAGCCAGTGACAAAGTAGACTTATTAACATGGGAGAGAGGAAGCCTTTTCCTCACATACATTTGTATGTGGCTGAAGCCATAGGATCAACTGGTATTTTAACACAAAATGACTGAAAAATAAACAAGTGTCCAAATAAAATATGAAAAAAAAAAATAGCTATATATTGGATATTTGTGTTATATGGCTTATTTAATTATGACACATAATAACTAACAGAGGACTAAATAAAAAGCATTTAGTGATTTTACCTCACAGCAAAAAGGTTTCAGGGAGTGATCACATATTTCTAGGAAAAGTCTGCATATTTGATGGGGACAACAGCCCAAAGAAGTTATCAACTGAAATTTACTTTTGATTTTATTTTTACTAAAATAAATAATAATGCTCAGATTTAAACCAACTTCAACTTTAATATATCAAAATGATGTTGACTAGTGAGGATAAAAAAATGACACTGAACTACATTTTCAACAATAACAGACTAAATGAATGCTCAGGGACCCCAAAATTAATGCTCATTCTTCGTGCAAATTTTGTACTGATTACACAGAGCTATTGTTTACCTCATTGTGCAAATAGCCATATGGAGTCTGTTATAACATGCATACATACAAAATTGTAAAAGACAAAGAAGAACGATGTAGTGTAAGAGGTTTACGTAGTATACATAGATTTTTATAGGCTATTTGCACAATTAGGTCTACACTACGTCGCTCTCATCACTACCACATTTATACAAACCCTGTACTACAATTTAATTTGAATGTAAATTGGTTGCAAAGGGGGCTAACAAAGTAAGAATTGTATTGTTCAGTGTAGCACCTGTTGACTATGTGCACACAATGAAAAATATTGAATATTTACTTCCATCTAGCGTCCATTATCATTACATTACATTATCATTATCAATACTGCCATCTAGCGGTCTAATCTCTTATTACAAATAACTTTATTAA
>JAOUQT010000045.1:9752823-9763575 GCA_025769995.1 Xyliphius kryptos
CAAGAGAATGTGGGTCATGCAGCAAGACAACGATCGTAAACACACAAGTCATTCTATGAAAGAATGGTTAAAGAACAATAAAGTTGCAGCTATTGCTGCACAGGGGTGTCACACCAATATACTAAAAGCAAAGGTTTGCATACATTTGCCACTCATAAGGTAACATTGAATGATTTTCCCTTAATAAATAAATAGAAAAGTATAATATTTTTGCCCCAATTCTTTAACTAGGTTCTCTTTATCTACTTTTAGGAGTTCTGATGATGTTTTAGCTCATATTTATATAGAAATATCGAAAATTCTAAAGGGTTCACAAACTGCTATAAATGTTAGTGCTATTTTCATGCATTCCTCACTTAAGTTGCTCTTCTTCTAGATGTTTACATTGTGTCTTAGCTGTCTTTTACCTGTTTATTCTTTGAACAATCTTTAATGTTTTTAAGAGTGGAGTCATCAAAAAAAATTTTTGGATTTCTGCCATATCCTCTACTCTTCCCTCTTTGTACTATGCCCTCATCAAATTCCACAAACTACTTTGAACCTCAAACGTCAGTCACTCCTCCCTCTCTTTCTCCATCACATTCTGCCCAGAAACTGTCTCCACTGGTAACTTGCTCTTAATGGGAATCTGTTCTATCTTCTCTGTTCGCCTCATCCTGTCCCCCGTTACCCAGTCGCCCATTATTATGTTTCTTTCTTCATTTTATTGTGCAGCAGCTTGACATTTTTTGTTTATTTTACATACCAATATTTCCTAATCTTAGTGATTTAACTAGACTGACTGGTCCCATTCTACTCTACTCCTGTTACATCATCTGTCATTTTAATTTACATATTCTGGCTGTAGGATTTATTTTAATCAACTTTCAGACAAGACATACATAATTTTTTAAAGAGTCCTCCTGCTTTTCGATACTCCTTATCAATCTGTCACTCAAGCTCTTGTATTCCTGCATTAAAATGTTTCATGCTCAACTGTGGGACAAAACTGCACCTGTTGTATAATTACTAATTTTTAAATAAGAATTATATTATACTGTATATAATTGTATTTATTATTGCCATATACAGAATATATCATATTGTCAAATGTTTGTGGAAACCTGGAAAGCATACCTATATATGGTGCTTCTTTCTCAAGCTGGGATTATTGCATAGGATGTTTCTCTTTTCTTTTTAAGCCTGTCTTCATAGTAACCAAGGAAACGTAATATGGTCCAGGATGGCAAAACTGCTGTTCACAATGCAAGGCTTAAAAAGTCAGAGCCCGAAAATATAGTTGGACCTCAATAACACTGAACACCTGGATAACCAGGAATGTTGACTGTGCTCCAAGTATCCTTGTCCAGAGCAGTGCCTGACCTCACTTATGTTCTTGTGGCTAAATTTCCAAAAACTACCAGAACTACACTCTAAATCTCTAAAAGGGAAATCCTTTCCAGAAGAGTACAACCAAAAAGTTGTACGCTTAATCTAAATCTGCAATAAGATATTTAAAAAGTATGCAAATATAAAATCTGGGTGACAGGTGTAGTTTTGCCATAAATTGTATAATAGGTAAACAAATTATATTTTTTGACTATTTAAACAAATTTGCACCTTATATTGTCGCAGATACTTTTGCAGTTCAGCAGACAATTGCCTTGAGGATTTATTACAGTAAGCTTGCTTATGTGTGGGCTGTCCTGCATTTTACTGTGGCGGGTGAAAGAAGGGCATTATTTACAACTCAGTCTATTAATAATGCATAAGCAATATCTCTGGAGCCAAAGAAATGACTTATTTCTCATAAAGGTTGAGTGAAATTAAAATAAGAACAACCTTAATAATTTATCTCACCATTACTCAAATATGACTTACAAAGTATAAGATGCACGTTTTGTTTGTCTTTAATTTAATTTATTAACTAAGATGTTGAGATGATGCATCTTTAGACATTATGTGCATTATACAGATGTACTTGAGAAACATTAAGGGAATTACACAAGTCTTTTCTATTCAAAGTGATATAATTAACTGACAAATGTGTATTACATTACATAAGTCATGCTTCATAGTGCAACAGATCATTGTTTCATAAGTAATCATTGTGTATCAAAGTGCATTGTACAAAACTATGTGTTTATTAAAATGCATTGTTGTATTTGTCAGATGAATGTAAATTAAGTGCAACCACTGTATAAACCTAATGCATGCTATAAAGCTGTTGCTATAAAGCTGACTAAATTCAACCATGGTGAGATCGGTCCTAAGACATTGACAGTAAATACAGTCAGCACTTCTCCATTGGTGATGATAGGAACACAGACTTGTAAATATATAATAGATTTGCGATGCATATAAATTAGTCCTTGCCAAAGTAGGTCTTAAGTGTGGAGTAAAGAAGAGTTTTTAGGCGAAAGGTTAAGGAAATATTGGCTTAATTATCTTAATTCTTGTTTTTTTTGTGGCAAAATGTATCATTTGTTTCTTGTTCTTTTTTTATTACCAGCCTGATGAAAATGATTTTACTGACACAGCAAAGTATGTATGGTGTAACTTGAATTTGTTTGTCTGTTAGGTGTTTTACATGTTCTACACATGTGGGGTTTCTTTCTGGATTCTCCAGTTTCCTCCCACTTTATTACACATTCTGCTAAATAGATCTGATAAAGTTTGTTTGTGGGGTTATATTTTTCAATGAGTGAGTTAGTGAGTGAGTGTATACTGTGCCCTGCTATAGACTGGTGTCCCAGACATGCTGTATTCCCACCTCACACCCAATGACCAAGGATAGACACTAGATCGATGTATGGCCCTGGACCAGTTACTGCAGATAAATAAATTGATGCCAGATTATTTGTTTGTTTTTAAGTTTGTTTGTTTGGTTTGTAGTTTGTGAAGGTTTAATTTTATTTTATTTTAATCATGAGTCAGGCTTCAGTTAAAGGCGCGTGCATTTTCCTTTTTTGAGCTATTTCAACATAACCACATGGACAATGCGTAATATACCTTCGTTAATTCTAAACTTAATCAGATCCTGAATAGGTCTCGAGTTTAACACTGCGCACGACCCAATTGTATGGGATTCCTCATTGTATGGAACGGATGTTTTTTTTTTCTCTCCTCTACATTCATCACTGAACAGCTCTCCTCGCCTTCAGCAGAAATTCAGCACACTCGAACGTACGCACCCAAACGTAGTGAAATTATACATGCGTCCATTGTTCTCACGCGTGAGACTCATCTGTCGGGACGTAACGGACGCAGCTTTCTTTAACAAGCGCGGTAATAAGCGCGTTGTCTTCCATCCACAGCGCCTTTACATGCTTTACTCGGAAGATCTGACCGAACCGCAAGCATATGCGTACAGAAATATGCATGAATGAGTTGCTCATTTTTTCCCCTTTGGGGTTTATCGATACGTCATCGCGATCTGTGAGGGATTGGTCGCTTTTCCACTTCCTTTTTTAGCCCTTTCTTACAATTTGCACACGCGATCAGTCTTCGCCTACGGTGCGGCTGGGTTCCCACAGTTGGAGAAGGTAAAGTGAATTTATATGACATTATATGTGACATTGCACTGATTAAAATGTATCGGTCTTCGTAACACACAAGGAATTTCATGTCAGATTGTGCTACTTCTGCTGCATCTTGCGTTTTCTCATCCAACGTCCACGCTAGTCATATCAGTCTTGTATGCCGCAGTTTGTATTACAATTGTACGTGAGATTAGATTATGCTAAAACACATTATTTTAATTTAATAAGGTCTACACCTGAAGCGACTAGCCTAGCAAGTATACTGATTTATTTATTATTTGTTTTAAAGCTTTATTAATCCCACCGCTCCAGTTATGGCCGAAGAAAACTGTACTGTACTGTACGATGGCTAACTACATTTTTTTTTTATTTTTTTGAGTGAGTCATTTTGAAGTTTTGAATATAGTCTATTATGGTAAGGTAATTATGAGATTTCCTTGTTTTTAACGATTTAATTAATTTCTATGCTTGATCTGTTTTAGGGTCTCTCGCAAAAGAATCTAGAAATCCCATCCTGCAAGAGGAATGAGTGCAATTTAGAGGCAACAGTGACATTGAATGTGAGGACATTTGCCGTCTGCACGTCGTCTATTTTATTTGTGGGGACTTCGCCTACGTTTCATAAAAGGACTAAATGAGCGCCGGGTCCTCCGAAATCCTGGCGCTTTCCATCCCACCGTGCACCTCGAATGGCACAGCGCGCGCCAATGGCACGTGCGCTGACCCCACCGGTCCGCTCTTCCAGTCGTTTTCGTCCACGATGGTGCTTTTTGTGCTTGTGGCGATGATCACAGGCACTATCCTGGTGTCTCTCGCAACCTTTCACCTGCACAAGAGTAAGATGAAGAAGCGCAAAATGCAGAAAGCGCAGGAGGAATACGAACGCGACAGCGGCCGCCCCAAAACCGTGCGAGGGAAGCAGGCGCTCAGGAATTGCATTATGGAGAGACCCGTGGTGGTTCGGAAATGTGACCGGAACGCGAAAAGATCAGATATAGAAGCCATTGACAGTGGAGGCATTCCGGAAAAAGAGTGCACGGGTAACATTAGACATACACGGGAGACGCGCGGTGTTCACCTGTTGGAATCCGTCGCGGTATCTTGATTAACAAGGTGCTATCCGAGTGATTTGACACTGTAAATACTCTCCTTGTTATGTATATCACAATGGAGATGCAGAATCGCTTCTATACGCATGAATAGTGCTAAATCTTCTCCAGCTTCAGAAGGGAGGAGCCCAGTGCAAACAATGAACGCGTGTTTCAAGGTCAATATACTGTATTTCTAACGGTTTATAAGTGTCAATGTATATTTTTCATTCTTTCATACACGTTTAATTTATAGGCTTCCACTGCGAAAGCAAGTAGTAGCCTCATGTCCTGATTTTACTAAACTATATCTGACAACTCTACCATCAACTTGAGTGTCAACTTTGATGGATGATCTGAACCAAATTCTAAGTCTATGATTAGGAGGCATGCTGGATGATGTATGTTCGCAAGTGTCAGGTTTTACGCTATGATTGAATTAAGCATAGAAACACAGGGGATTACTTAAATCCAACTCAAATAACTGATCTTGTAGACTTCAGTGTAGACTTCTTCATACTTCCCTCATACACATTTTCAAGTTGTTCAAACCAAGAGTGTAGGAATTTGATTTAGTATTTGTTTTGTGGTTAAACGCTCACAAATTCTCGTTTGCATTTAGATCACTTAGACAGGGATGGTGGTATAATGCAACACTGTACATTTTGCACCTGTAGTTATAGCTGTCAAAAACACATATATAAGTATTAGGTTAAATTGTAATATAAGTCAGGTAGGTCTAAAGTGTGAGAGCTTGCCTTGAAGAAATGTGGTAGATTAGACCATTTCACCTGAATTTTTTAGCACACTCTTACTTCCTAGTGGCAGTAGGCTATTAGCAACATCTTAATATTTTAACTATGTACAATATATTCAGAGGTATTTTAGATATATATTATGCTACAGCATTGGGTTATTGCTTTCTTCTTCTTTTCATTGCTCAAAAATAATCTAACATTAACAATTATCTAAGGAATGCCATTTAAAATTGACAGTGAATAAGATCTTTTTGAAAGTTACTTTCTATATAATTCTAACATTGTGTTTGACCATATTTAACCATACCAGAAGATATTTAATATATTATTGTAATGAACACAGTGCCTACTACTTTGAAATACCAATAAAGATTTGTGAAAGTGTGTGTGTGTGTTCTTGCATTCCTAAATGGAGCATCATTACGGTAATAGGCTCATTAGTTAGTATAATGTGCTAATCGTGACAAGGGATAGAAAGGCACGCTGTAAGGGAGCTGGCTTCCTGTTGGAAAACAATGTGAAGTCCTCCAGTGTTATAAACTATCTGGCAGTAAGAACAAAGATGTTGGCTTTTGGCTGTAAAATTTGATTGGCATTGTGTTTCATAAAGCAACTTGGAAGTTTTGACCAATTTTGTTTTACACTTTCACTGCATAAATGCCCTCAACAGTCCACATGCTCTGGCCAAGAAAACCACAGAAACTATATATGTGGCTTGCTGTCCAAAAGATCTGTTCTCTGGGTGAGAATGAGAACTATTATATTCTCTATTGGGAGAGAAGAACTAACATACAGGTGCATTGATGGACTCCTGTGGAACATATATTGGCATTTTCCTCAATTGCCATTCAATTGCCATGAAACGCAATATATGCAGCAGGTTTTTTTAAAAAAAGCATGTATATAATTTCTAACAGTATTCGCTCACCTATCCAAATTTTTTTAATCAGGCGTTCCAAACACTTCCGTGGCCACAGGTGTATGAATGCTTCAGTATACCAAGACATTTTGTACAATTCCACGCTTCCAACTTTGTGGGAACAGTTTGAAGCTGGCCCCTTCCACTTCCAACATGACTGTGCAGCAGTGCACAAACCAAGGTCTGGTGTGGATGAACTTGATTAGCCTGCAAAGAGTCCTGACCTTAACCCAATAGAACATCTTTGGGATCAATTATAGTGGAGACTGAGAGTTAGACCTTCTCGTTCCAACATCAGTGTATGACCTCACAAATGCGCTTCTTGGAAGAATGCTCAAAAACTCCCATAAACACACTCCTAAAACTTGTGGACAACCTCCCAAAAGGGTTAAAGCAGTTCTAGTTGCAAAGGGTGGATGGATGTCATATTGAGACCTATGGATATATAGGTCATATGAGAGTCAAGGCAGGTGAGCGAAAACCTTTGAGAATATTGTCTATGAGTAGGTATATAATATACATTTGTACATTTTTTCATTTACCTAATGCTTTTGAACAAAGGCATTTACAATCATGGCAGACTATAACTGAGTAGATTAGGGATGGGTCCTGGTATTTTAACTTACAGTGCGTCTTTAGTACACCAAAGAAAAAGGAAAAACCAAAGGTTTAGAGGTTATGACGAAATAGAATAAAGGCTTAGGCTGGTTGCTTTGTTTGTGCAATTACTTTTAATTTTCTTTTTAAGAGATGTTTCAGGCTTTCACCTCAACTGCAGCAATGCTATCCAAGGACTAAAACATTAATGATAATGAATGTCTCAAATATTTCCTTTAATCCATGCTCATGCTGCTGCCAGACATTGTTTTTTAAACCAGCTGTAGCTAATTCAAATGAGAAGCGTGATTTTGCAAACTAATGCAATACTTATTTTTGTCTTTTATTTCTCCCTCTGCTTCTCACTGTGACCTGGCACAGACATTAAAATATATACTGTACAAAATTTAACAAAATTTTTACTGCAAAACCTGTGGACTATGGAGTATGAGGCACTTAAATAAAAACTCTAGCATCCAGGCATTATAGGTGTAGGAGTGAAAGTGTTTTTCCCTCTCTCCTGCTTACGAAATGACCTACTATCTTAATGGACTCAGTAATCATGGTAAAGGGAGACTGGTGAAATCATCACACTCTTAAGTGATCACAAGTCCTAGAGTTTGCAAGTATAGCCAGGTTTGTAAATGACTATGCTCTGCTTCGATAAATGTTTCTATAGATTGATATAATACACTGAGAAAATTGACTTTAAGTAAACACAAATGTGCTTAAATGTTTGTCAGCCTTATATAATTTTCTAAATAAAAAAAATAGTGTAAACGTTCATCAGATTGTGATAAAAGACATAAAAGTAGATGAATAATAACAAATCAAACAAGGGAGAAGAGACTCTTTTGATTGTTATCATAGTGACAACATCTGCCTCCGTTGTGTCCTTTTAAGCATATGCTGCTTATAATCGTTCTGATTCTTTTTCCACTCACCGGAATGGAGTTGGGTTTGGATAAATAAATGAAAATGTATTTGGTGTTAATTGTTAGATTTGACTCTGTTTTATTACGTTTTTATTCTATTTTAGCCGATTAACATTTCGTTTAAATGTAGTTATGCATGAATATAGATAATTTAGGGGTTTAAAAAATATCAAGCACAATTATGTATAGACATGTAAATAAAATAACCTGTCGCACATATTACATGTAAAAAAATGTGTAATGTCCTTGTGTATAAAGCAATCATCATATTATTTCTATGATAATTATTTTAGCTTGATTTCAGCTTGAATAAGCAAGAGTCTGCTTATATACCACATTAAAACTGCATCATTGATTCACGCAATAAGCAAGCTAAGACAATGTATGCTAGTCTAAATGGGCTACATAGGCTTAAAGCGATTGTTAACCATCATTTTAGTGATACAATAAAATATATGAATAATTTGATGGAAAGTTCCATCCTCAGTGTGTGACTAAAAAGGGGTTCCACAGTAATATGTTGGTTGTGAGGAAAAATGTAGGATATATCCCTTTTATAGCATTCGAGACAGAACAATTAAGGCTTCCCAAGATGGAAAACTCTTTAGTGGAGAACTCTTTAGGGTTGGTTTATGAGCCATTAAGTAGAAAAATACATTCTTAGACAAACGTTTTGTTCAGGGTTCTTTGTATAGTAATTAATCACTTATAATAGTTTCTATTTGTTGTAGGATTCTACAAAAAATATTATAATATATATTTTTTTAATATTTAATTATGCTATTGTACAATGCCACTTTCAGTGATGTTGGGACAATGTGTAAAATGTAAATAAAAACAGTGCAATTATTTAAAATCAAATGAAACCATATTTTATTCGCAAAAGAACAGAGCACACACCAGGGTTGGGTCAGGTCAAGAAAAGAAAACAGAATTAATAAAAACAATTGGAGGTACAATTGCAATTAAGTCACATGACTTGGTATAAAATGAGCAGCATAGAAGGCAAAATTCAACGTTGGCAGAAATTGAAAATCTGTGAAAATCTGCATTTGAAAATTATGCATCAATTTCTGTAAAATGTTCGGAAATTAAAAACTTTAAATATCCACCATCTATAATCTTGTGTTGTTCATGTATTGTGAACATTAAATATAAACATAGCGCAGCCCTACAGTTTTACAGACAATGGAAAATACCTAGAACGTAAATTTTTCACATTTTCACTTATTTTAGGTAATTCCCTCCATTTAACACAATCTGCGGCAGTGATGGAGGGCTGAATACCAAATGCCTTCATATGATGCTTAAAGACACACTAAAGCGGAGGAAAGGGCAACCCACTTTACATTTTATACATTCCAGTTTACAGTACAGGATGTTCTTGGGGATTCTCCCATCACTCATACAGCGAATGTGACCAAGCTAACAGGAATTGGAGTAAGGAATTGGAATAAGCCAAAAACTCTTTGTTAGTTATTTTGACTTTCTGAGTCCCACTGAGGATATGATGCAGGCATCTTATGTGTAGCATGTCCTCCTGTATTGTGTATGTAGCCCAGCTTTCAAAACCATAAAGGAGTAAGCTTATAACAAGCATTGTATTACATTATTGTGTTGGTCAAATGTTTGTTTTCCCACATGCTTTTGGAAAGATGCGCCACAGTCCCAGTTGCTTTTCCCATAGACTTTGAGATCTCTAAATCTAGGGAAAAAATATTTGCCACAGCTGAGACAAGATACCTCCAGGGTCTGATCATTTATGTAGCTAAAATGATTGGCGCGGACATTTTGATCAGGGTTTTGCATCATTCATTTATTGATTTTCTATAACCGCTTATTCGTATGCTAGGGTCACATGGAAGCCAGTGCCCACCCGTCAACGCTGGGCGTGAGGGCAGGAACAACCCTATACAGGGTGCCAATCCATCATAACCACAATCGCACACATTAACAAGCAATTTAGAGAGACCAATTCCAATTAAACTATCTTGCATGTCTTTAGAATGTCCCTAAATCACCCCACCCGGGGCTTGGACCGGGATTTTCTTGCTTTGAGGCCACAAAACGAAACACTTTGTGATTTGCATATAAATATAAGTATACAGTCAATATAATTCAAAAGTATAGGCATTTTTAACCTGGTTATATAGACCCTGACCCTATACATAAATATGAACATCAATAAAATAAAAAGAAATACCATGACTATAATACATGTATTTAGCAACAAAGATTACTTCTGGTTATAGCATCATTACCCTGCACACACAGTTTCCTGCTTCGATTTAAAATCAAGGAAAATTAACAAAGAAATCTCTAGTGATTTTATTAGATACACAGTATCTTGTTCTTTTTTATTTCCACCATTTTAAAGCTAAGTGCCAAAGACGATATTGTACATAATAGTGTCATTTTATATAAAACTCTAACGCAGTACTGGAAAAATGATAAGATACTCTGAAATGATTTCACTTCCTCCTTTTACTTTCCACTGTCCTCTTGCATTATTATAATTATATAATCTCCTGGTGCCTTTAAAGTTCAAAATATGAGTTTTCTCTGCCTCGAGAATGAAAATAGTAGATCATTTCAGAAAGAAACCTCGAGTCAGTCACTTAGAGATGCCTGTGTACTGAAAATGGAAGTTAGGTCAATATTTTAAGAAGGAGTAGCAGTGAGCTCTCAATATTTAAGATCTCATTACATGTTGCTTTTGTGTGTAGGAGTATTGACAATGTACAATGTGCACACAAAATATACAGGGGTTAGACAATAAAACTGAAACACCTGTCATTTTAGTGTGGGAGTTTTAATAGCTAAATTAGACAAGCCTGGTGGCCAATCTTCATTAATTGCACATTGCACTAGTAAGAGCAGAGTGTGAAGGTTTTGCTCAAAATATTTCAATGGACACAACATTATGGGTGACAA
>JAOUQT010000045.1:9874916-9885705 GCA_025769995.1 Xyliphius kryptos
AAAAGGAGACCCTACACCATAATAATAAATTACTGTGGTCTAAAACCAGGTGTTTCAGTTTCATTGTCTAACCCTTGGTATATTGTGCATCTTTCATATATATAAAAAGTGTTTAAAGAAAACAGTAAAAAATCCAAGAGTCCAAACATTCAATAAAAACAAGGAACCCCTGTGACTTTAACTAGAATACGTGCAGAAAGAATGCACACCAGGGTTTAAAAGCCTTGCATTGTCCTTAAATGATGATAACGTGAATGTAGGAAACCGGAGCATCCAGAGCATTTTGATTAAAACAAAACATTATCCATTTAGCGTCAGTTCATAATAGAAATTGCAATAAATCTGTACACCACTTCCTGTATGCACATGGGCTTAATATTCGGTGATTTGATCGTCTATTACATAATTAGAAAACGGCGTAAACGATAAACATCTCTAAGAAAATGTGTACTAAAATACTAGGCTGCCTAAAACATTTGCACAATAATCTAACTACACTGTTTCATGTTTATTTTATAATATTTTATTATTTATTTTTACCTCTGTTTTGGATCTGTACAATAATGTACAGTAATACATGGTCGTGGGTATTTATTTTTCTGTATTTTGTGCTGATATTGTAATCCAAATTTCCCTTTTGCATGCTTAAAGTTGTCTTTATGTCCGACTTTGCATTCATTAATATTTCTTTTTAATTAGATTTTTTACCCTAAAAGAGCCCAGTCCCATCCTTATGAGCTTGAAAGATTCATATAATGTGAACTCTAAATGAGACGTTGTTTTTAAGCTTAAACTGAAAAAAATACCACACATTGTCCTGAAATATACTTTTCTGTTTCTTAGAAAGCTGAAGACCCATCTGTCATTCTCTGACTCGTTCAGCTTTTGTTCTGCTTCTGCTCTATATTTTTCCCCTTTCTTCCTTCCTGCCTTCCGTCTCTCTTCCACCAGATCCTCCCTCCTTCCTTTTCCTAGCTGTGTGCATTGAGTGTGTTAACCTTGCTTCACAAAGCATGACATCATTCCAACTCTCAGGGGAGAGGGAGCTTCTCACTTTCTTGCTTTCCCTTTGCCCCATGCATGCTTTTCTCACTTAGGCATACACACACACACACACACACACACACTTTCTCTCTTTCACTCGCTCTCTTTCTCACACAGACTCAGTTACTCCCTACACTGCTGTTATGTTTGATAATGAAGTCAGGGGGAATAACGTAGTAT
Source organism: Xyliphius kryptos (assembly GCA_025769995.1). Classification (NCBI taxonomy): domain Eukaryota; kingdom Metazoa; phylum Chordata; class Actinopteri; order Siluriformes; family Aspredinidae; genus Xyliphius; species Xyliphius kryptos. The sequence continues at coordinate 9,876,141 of JAOUQT010000045.1, forward strand.
AAACAATAAAATCTCTGTGATGTAAAGGCATCTACTTACAGTGTTTGGAGAGGATAGAGACTGTTTAAGGTATTTCATTATTTCTCATCATTCCTGAGGTACAGTGGGGCAAAAAATATTTAGTCAGCCACTAATTGTGCAAGTTGTCCTTCTTAGAAAGATGAGTGAGGTCTGTAATTTTTCATTTCAGGTCCACTTGAGCTGAGAGACAAAATAAAAAAAACCTAGGAAATCACAGTGCAGGATTTTTAAATAATGTATTTGTAAATTATGGTGGAAAATAAGTATTTGGTCAATAACTCAATACTTTTTAACATACACTTTGTTGGTAATGACGGAGGTCAAACATTTCCTGCAAGTCTTCACCAGGTTTGCACACACTGTAGCTGGTATTTGTGACCCATTCCTGTTTTGGGACTGTCGCTGGGGAAACTGGAGTTTCAACTCTTTCCACAAATTTTCTATGGGGTTGATGTCTAGAGACTGGCTAGGCCACACCAGGACCATGAAATGTTTTTTACGCAGCCACTCCCTTATTGCCCGAGTGGTGTGTTTGGGATCTTTGTGATTCTGGAAGACCCAGCCACATTCCATATTCACATCTCTCACTACTTAAAAGTGATTCTGGTTAAAAATTTTAGATACATTGCCCGTTCATACTTTCCTTAACACAGATCTGTTGCCCTGTCCCCAGTGCAGAAAAACAGCCAAAAGGCATAAGGTTTCATCCCCAATGCTTTACAGTAGCTTTGGTGTTCTTGGGATGGAATTCTTCAACCAAACACGACGAGTTGAGTTTTTACCAAAAAGTTCTATTTTAGTTTCATCTGACCACATGATATTCTCCCAATCTTTTTCTGGATCATCCATGTGGTCTCTGGAAAACTTTAGATGGACCTAGACATGCCTATTGTAGATTTACTCTTCCTAGCCTGATGCATGTCTACAATTTCTCTCTTGGTGTCTTTCGACAGCTCTTTGGTCTTGGCCATGGTTGAGTTTGGAATCTAACTGTTTGAGGCTGTGGACAGGTGTCTTTTTTACAGATAAACGCGGTCAAACAGGTAAAATTAATACAGGTGATGAGTGGGGGACAGAAAACTTTCTTAAAGAAGTTACAGGTCTGTTAGAACCAGAAATTCTGCTTGTGTGGTGAACAAATACTAATTTTCCACCATAATTTACAAATAAATTCTTTAGAAATCCTACAGTGTGATTTTCTGGACTTTTTCTCACATAGTTGAAGTGCAGCTATGATGACAATTACACACTTCTAATCTTTCGAATAAATACTTTTTTGCCCCACTGTACCACTATATTGTAGCTAGCAGTATTCCTTATGTCTTTTTTAAAGTTTATATTTTTTGCATCTTGTAAATATTTTCCCACAATGACAACAAATGGACAGGTAATTTGTATGGAAGTGCTTTTCTCAAATATTTGTGTGATTTTTAAGCTCCGAGAAAATGGGTATTAAAAGTCATTAAATTGATATTGCAATGAAGTATGGTCTTAAATGGCATTAAAATATTTAAATTCCAACCAGTATTAGAATCTTTCCGATACTTCAAGAACAAACTGAAATGACAGAAATTACGAATTTTTTAGTTTAGTTCTAATCATTGTTATATATAATTAATACATTTAATATTGTGTATCACAATACATTTTATCTGATAAACTCTGAAAGATTAGTTATTGCAATCTAGGTCTGAAACGATTTCTCAAGTAATTCGAGTATCTCTAGAATTACCAACGTTATGTTAGTAAGGTATATTGACATTATGTTAGTAAAGTACATTAACATTGTTATGAAGGTGCATTATGTCAGTAAGGTACGTACGTTAACGTTATGCTAGTAAGGTACGTTAACATTATATTAATAAGGTACGTTATGGACTCCTTATATTTTTGATACAAGAAATTTTAAGTTGAAAGTATTTTTTATTTTTATTATTATTTATGTATAATTTATTATTTGTGTTACTAGACAAGAAAATTCCGTTTTTTGTAATGCACAAATTTAAGAAATAAAATGTATCTAAAAAACTAAACCGTTCATTATTGAGTGAAATGTGTTGTTTTCTCTTGTGTATGTATTGCTCTTTAACCAAGCAAAATACTTTATCCGCTACTTGATTATTCAGAGAAATAATTCGGTAGAATACTAGATTAATAAAATATTTGATAGCTGAAGCCCTAATGCAATCACATGGACCCTACTATGTGCTCAGTTAATATTCCTTACATAATGTTTGAATAACAAGGAGAAACAGGTTGCCAGGCTGGTTTGGTAGTTTGTGATGCTGAGTGCTCATGTGAAGTACGTCCGAGCGGTTTACTGCATTAGGACACATTGGCCTGGCAGCTCTGCTCAGAATGGCCCTTTGTACTTCAACAATGAAGTGTTCTGTGTGGCACTCAGTGAAGCCCCCTCTGCTGGCAGCGGTATGCTAGCACTTCTAGAACAAACCTGCTGTCTGAAAGAGGTCTTTATAAATGGCAGAGGCCCTGAGGAATTACGAAAGGCACTTGCTATGTAGGAAGTGTTTATTAATCTGATATGTGTTATGTACAGTGCAATGTCAGAGCGGTGACCTAACAGGAGTTTTTAGTCAGGATCATATGCACAAACGCATACATGGTTATAGTTTTGTGTTCTATCTGCATCCTGGCATCTAAAAATTATCAACGTGCTTTTGAAATATCACAATACATTTGAAAGGAAATCTAATTTTGTTGCAATATCAGCAAGACTATGAGCAAGACTGATGTAATACATTTAATGCCTTTTAATGCCATAAACATATGCACACAACCAGTCTCTCAAAATTTTACATGGACTAGTTTAATTTCTCATTGAACATAAGCACAAATGCTGGTTTATATTTTTTAGTATTGGGCAAGACCACATTTTATCATGTAATTAGTTTTGTCCATATAACATGCCTTCATTAGATACATAGGAGTGTTGCTGCTAATATTTTAGTTTAAAACTATTGGATTGTTTTAAAGATTTTTGGAATCAATTCCATTTGCTTTTGATTATATTTAAACCTTACTTTATTTCAAAGCCATTAAATCATTTTTAATGCTTTTTAATGCCATGTGGAAGCCCTGATTATATTAGCAGGTTGGTTAAGTTGTCTATTTTACATAAACACCTCTCTCTCTCTCTCTCTCACACACAATTTAATGTTAGTGCCTGAGTGACTTCCAAAGTCTTTACCACGTGACTAAGTTTCAACAATCAAACGTAGTCGTGCAGTCTTGTCACGTGACCACACTCAGTCTTAGCGGCAGGACGGGTAAGCGTCATAGTTTAACATCGTAGCAAAAAGATAAAAAAAGTCAGAATCATTTGGCCTCATATTGAAAGCATGTATATTTAAAAAAATGCAAAACAGCAGCTACAATATGTGGTGTCTTTTGTGTCTACCAAAACAAACGGACATTTCAGCGTTTTAAACAGCAACATCTAACTTGAGGAAACATGTATTTGTACGCTTACATTTTTCTTTTTTTTTTTTGCTGGAGATAGACGATTATTTGTTTTTTAGTTTGCATATGTTTTAAACATTTACTAAGTCTCTTTTAATGTCCTGCTCTCCCTGTAGCCTCACAGATTTTTTTAATCCGCAGAGAGTTCACCCAAAAACGAACTGTCTAAGTTTGTGTGACTTATCAGAAAACGCAAGTCTTCCTCTTCCAGTGATACTCCTGTAAAAAATGCAGAAAAAAATTTTATTCCTTCATTTATTTTCTATACCTGCTTATTCTAATTTTATTGTAGTCACGGGGAAACCATTGCCCACCTGGCAACTCTGGGCTCGAGGGCAGGAACAACCCTAGACAGGGGCGCGAATCCATCATAGGGTGCACACACCCCCACAATCACACATACATTTGCACACTAACGGGCATTTTAGAGATGCTGATTATCCTATCATGCATGTCTTTGGAATGCGGAAGGAAACTGGAAAACTCAGATAAAACCCAAATGAACACGGGGAGAACATGCAAACTCCACACAAATTTCATAGTTGCCCCACACAGGGCTCGAACATGGGATTTTCTCGCTATAAAGCCACAGCACTATTCACTGCACTACCATGCCGCACATTTTTTATTTATTATTTAATTATTTTATTGAAGTTCTTGAATTTACCTGGATTATTTTAATTTAAGATAGTTTATAAGTAATTAGTTTTCATTTATTTTATTTATTGCATTAACTAATTTGTCTACAGATGTATTTTTTGTCTGTCTGAATGAATGCTTGTGTTAACAAATAAATCAGACATTACTCAAGAAGTTACTCAGTACTTAAGTAGTTTTTTCACCAAGAACTTTTTACATTTACTCGAGTAATTACTTGGACTACATTTTACTTTTATTTGAGTCATATTAGTCTGAAGTAACAGTAGTTTTACTTCAGTACAATTTGTGGCTACTTTACCCACCTCTGCTTATTTGTATCCAAATGTTGTTTTGCATATGTTTGTACGTACAATATTGCAGAGCACGGTTGTCCTTTTTTAGCCAGTAGTTTATTCTTTCCCTGCCTTCCCTCCTCCAGTCCCTGCCTCTGTCTCGCACTGACTTGTTCTTTGTGTTTACTTTAACTCTGACCACCAGCTGAAAGAGAGGATCAGCTGTGCAATGTGACTCTTGTGTGTAAACTGTTGATACATTGTGAGGTATCTGAAGATAAACTCTTGCTTCTCTCTACTGAAAACATTTTCACAAGTGAGCAGCTCGGAGGACAGATTGCTCAGTAGTAAGATTAGTAGTAAGGTTTCTGATGCTTTGTTCGTGCAAACAATGAAATGTCAAGTTGATGATGTAAGGAGTGTGTGAAATAATAAATAATAATGATGTTGGAATAATTGTGTAAGTGAGTGACTGGGGGGCTGTTCTCATTGTCAGGGTGAGTACAGAGGTCATGAATTGAAGAAGAGAGGAAAGGGAGATTGCTGGACTCTGACTTCCTTTCTCTGTTGGCACACACAGCTCAAGCCAGTATGGTATAGTTATTTTCTGTCCTTTATTTATTTCCCCCCTGTTTTTCTTTTCTCGTCAATACTTGTTTTTTTTTTTTTTTCCTCTTACTGTTTTCTTTTATTACCTTTGTTTCTCATACTTTTGATATCCTTTTACTTTTTTTTCTCACCTTTTTCTTGAATCCCATAAGTATTGCTACACCTTCACACACATTGTTCAACTTGCTCGACTGATTGTAACTCTGAAGTCCTGGAACAATTTTCTGCAGCTCCCTAATATTTGTGTTTTAATTTTTTTTTTTCATCTTTTGTCTTTTTGGTGTTTGTGGTTTCAAGTGTGGGATTTATTGATCATAGACTGCGTTTCTTCAGGTCTGAGATGAACTTAGCACAGTAGACTGATACACTATATTGCCAAAAGTATTTGTTCTCCCATCCAAATGATCGAAATCAGGTGTTCCGATTACTTCCATGGCCACAGGTGTAAAAAAACAAGCACCTAGGCATGCAGACTGTTTTTACAAACATTTGTAAAAGAATGGGTTGCTCTCAGGAGCTCAGTGAATTCCAGTGTGGAACTGTGATAGGATGCTATTTGTGCAACAAATCCAGTCGTGAAATTCCTCGCTCCTAAATATTCCGCACTTAACTGTCAGAAGTATTATAAGAAAATAGAAGTGTTTGGGAACAACAGCGACTCAGCTACAAAGTGGTAAATTGACAGAGTGGGGTCAACGGATGTTGATGCGCATAGTGCGAAGAAGGCGCCAACTTTCTGCAGAGTCAATCACTACAGACCTCCAAACTTCATGTGGCCTTCAGATTAACTCAAGAACAGTACATGGAATGCTTAATGGAATGGGTTTCTATGGTGGAGCAGCTTAAGTCAAGGCCGGTGAGTGAATACTTTTGGCAATATAGTGTATCTTTCTATACTGTGTGTGTGTGTGTGTGTGTGTGTGTATCCAATAACTTGTGTTATTTAGAGACTGCTGGAGTGCTTCCTGCATTGGAAGGGCTTCACATTCCTATTTTAAATTGTGCATGCTTATGGCTTTGGCAGAATTATACCAGAATGGCACATTTTTCAATGTTCTATATTTCTGCTTAATATGACCTAAACCCATTATATAGAACCCATTATAATTGGTCATTTTTTTATGATACAATATTATATATTTATGAGGCAGACAATTAGAATCTAGTCATTTTCCTTAATGGCAAATGTATTCATAAAGGGACTGTCATCAGCTGTGTGACAGGGAAAACCTGTTATCATAGTCAGAAAGGTTTAATGTGAAGAGTAACATTCTTTAAAGACTGCTGAAATCACTTAGTGTAGAAGTTCACCTGTAGTTTTTGAGAATGACATGCTTGATTTCTGGCATGAGCAGTCTAGTAATGGTACGTGGTTATTTTCTCTTCTCCCTCTGTTATTGGCTCTTGACTCTTCATCATCCACACAGCCGTTCACCCTGAGTTTTGGTTTAACTATGTTTATTTGGCTTTCTTGCCTCTCTGTAGCACTCTGCATGTCTGTGAGCTGGTTGCTGGGTCAGTGTTGGTGTCTCTCTAGGCTCTGGAGTTTAGGGTATTTGTAATTTTTCGGCTAGTGGTTGGACTGTGCCAGCCATGCCCCCACCAGACGGCTTCCTTTTGTAAACATTCCTCAGGAAGCCACTTCAAACAATCACAATTCCACACAGAGAAAGTCGTGCACCACTCCTGGAACTTGGGAAAACCTCTCCCTTCCCGTTGTACGGCAAGACTCCCCCTAATTCTCTTCTCTATCTATCTCTCATTCAACACAGAGGAGCTCTTTTTTTTCTCTCAGACACTTCAAAAATCAGCAGTGCTCATTATAGCGAGATGCTCACTGAAGAACTGAAGCAACCCAGACAAAAAGATTTCAAGGGTGCTGTTTGTGCATGTCATTGCACGTCCACTCATCGCTGTCCATACAATCCACACTTTCCAAAAGCTTTGTTTTGAGGTGTTACAGCATCTTTCCACATAGTCACGATCTTGCCTTATCTGCAAGTCTGGTCCTCTGAAAGAATCTCTGCCAGGATGAGGATCCATGTATGATGAAGCGAAATATTTATAGTGCAGCATTTGATTTACCTTGTTAGTATGAAACCAAAGAGGAAGATTATATTCTTCAGTGTTTGTCTTTTGATAGCTGCTTTGTTAGCCAGCTATCTGTGATAAGTGGTGCATATGTTCCTTTTCCAAACACTGAACTGTGTAGTCATTGTTTCTGTGTTTAAAAGCAAACGTTTGTATACGAGGCAAAGCATATTTAGGAAATGTATTGATTTGATGCCACCTCCAGAGCTTCCGAGTAATTTATCCTGATCAGGGTTGTGCACCCACCATCTTTGTGGCCTCTTCTGTCCAGCTTTTCAATGGGTCAGCTTTTGGCTGTGGATCTTCCCCACTGATCAGTTCTGTACACTCTGTACCAGTTCAAACAACAGAAAACTATGAAAGTACATTAAAAAAAAAATGTTATTGTAAATTTGTTACAGAAGCCATTGGAGCAAAATTTTCCTCTCATACCCTTAACAGTACATCAGAAGGTTTTGAAGAGTCTTCCAGCTTCCGGACGTGTACTTTCTGACGTCAAAGCCTTAAATGGACCCTTATGTATTATAATTGCAGCTCTGTACTGACCCACATGTTATGGGAAATATTTTCTCTCGCTCTCTTGCATGCGCACACACACACGCACACACGTTTTCTCTCTTACTGCTGAACTACCACAGTCCTTGTCATCTGTTTAGTATTTACAGTCATCTGACGCAGTTCATTCTTCCCATAAAAGGGGTGGACAAACTCATCTGTTTCCGCACTAGAAACCTCCGAAAACCACACAAAAACTCACAGACCACTACAAACCTGTTTGTCCAGTGTCTGGTTGCATTAAAAAAATACTCTGAACACATTGCTTTAATTTGCATCGGCTGGTAATGGAGGGGTTGGAAGATTGGTGGGGGTAGGGGAGGTGCTTTCTGTGTTGCCGTGGCAACCTAGGGCATGCTCAGTGATGACAAAGTGGGGGAGAGAGTAACTGCTGTTTTTAGCAGCTCTTGTTTCTTCTGCAGTCTGATGTTAGTCAAACAATACACGTAAGAAAATAGTAATAGTAGTGTATCGTTTTGAGTAAGAATGTTCAGTAGTGCTGTCTATCACTTGTTTAGCCTTAAGCAAACTGTTCAATGTAGACTTGGGTCCTGTGCATTGTGACTACCATGGAGTCATCCAAGGCAACCATTTCATGGTAGTATAATTTTGTCAGAAGAGCATTGTTTTGCTTTGCCATTACTTGGTCTCAGACCCAACAAGCGAAATAAATGCATCATTGCCCAATGGATTACTAGAATGATTATTTTTCACCAGTCTGTACACCTTGTACACTTGATTAGAATCATCTGGCTAATAATGGGTTATTACACATTTTTTAATGGTTAAAACATACAGACATCAGGGAACCAACTCCACAAGGTGAAGAACGTTGTCCAACACCAACCATGACCACTGAAGCAACTCTGCCAATATCCCTGGCTATATGACCTTAAGCTGGATGTTTATTGTTGGCTCCTCCACTCTTGGTATGACACCGTGGTCTAGGAACAGTCAACAGTTGTTTAAAAAAAAAAAACATCTGGAAAATAGATTGCTAGAATTAATGCATACCGGGTGTTTCATTGGTCATTCAAGACTAACACACGCTTACCTATGTGTTTTTACTTTGTTTTATTTTATTATTTCTTTTTGATTGTAACCTTGCTTAGAAAAGTGCCTAGTAAGAGGAGAAGGTAGCCAACGTTTTGAATCCTGCCAAAGCCCATTTAAAATCAAGCACTAAACTGTAAAAATGACCACCAAGACAGACAATGACTACATATACTACTGAGAGAACATGGCATTTTTATACAAATGAAAGCTTAAACAATAATCACATTTTTAACAATTACACACTTTTACAATTACTGCACTTATTTGACTTCTGCATGATTTTCTCTCTCACCACTAATCACACAGAAAATTGCCCTTGCAACGAAAATGTAAAAACGAGCTCATTTTATGATTCACAAAATATTACGATTAAAAAAATGATGCAGAAGCTTTTTTTTTGGTTTTGATTTCTTTATGGTAAAGAAGAAATCACTGCAAAGCATTTTACCACAGCGCAGGAGAAATCTCAAATGAAATTAGTCAGAAGGCGTTGTGAATCTAATCAGCTCTGCAAAGCCTTCTGTCATATAACATCTTTATATAAATGTGCTCATTTGAATATATTATTATTTTTATAGTAACATCTATTTTACAGGGACTTATGGAGGATGTTTCGCATAAACAGTAGGTGGACATTTACTGTATGTAGTATTTATGGAAGGAGTTTCAGGGTCTGCCCTTTGTAATCTATGTAAGTGTTTTTTTATTGGGAAATGGGGAATGAAAGTCAACACTAGTAAGACAAAATACATGTGTGTGAATGAGAGGGGGGCAGGTAGAACTGTCAGGCAACAAGGGAGAAGAGGTCACAAGGGTGCAGG
>JAOUQT010000045.1:9913489-9923644 GCA_025769995.1 Xyliphius kryptos
CCTTGACACACTGGATGTACGAGGGGTTGAGAGAATCTCCTCCCAGTCGCACCGGGACCAGGATGATGACGGACTTCCAGCCGGAGCTCTGTTCACACAGCCGCGTCACGTCCCCTGTATACACTACAAACAAAGAAGAGAGTAAACCGTGAATTAACGTACGCTACAATAAATGCCGTTATAGACGTTTTTTTTTTTTTTTTTTTATTCATGAATTCTGCATTACTTCAGTACGTCACAGCCCAAAATCTACTGGAACCCTTGCCAGAAGAATGGAGATTACAATAACGGCGGGAGAAATGGTAGAAATCGGGAATAGAACATTCAATAAACATGTGTATAAACTAAAGGTGTCCACATAATTTTGGCTTCAATAGCACATCGAGGCATTGAACAGAGTGGCAATGCAAGAGTGGTAACTCCTGTTGGCACAAAGGATTTTCTACTTTCTCTCCACCAGGGGCCAGTGGATAGTGCTGTTACGTCCGAGTTTAGAACCCGGGTTGTGGCCACGCCGGAAATTTCTGTCTGGAGTTTGCATGTTCAAACTGTTTGTGCAGGTTTTCTCCGGGTACTTCGGTTTCCTTCTGCATTACAAAGACATGCATGACAGGTTAATTGTCCAACAGTGTGTGAATGTGTGTCTGTGATTGTGTGTGCCTTATTATGAATTGGTGCCCTGTCTAGGGTTGTTCCTACCCTTGCACCCAGAGTTGGCGGGTGGGTTGGTTCCCAGTCACCCTAAAACTAGGACTAAGCGGGTATATGAACGAATGAATAAAATAGGAACGGTCAGGAATTAGAAACAAAAGGTCTTTTTTTTTTTACTCCTAACATCAAACACAGCACCTGTGCAGTCCTGAGCCACGTAGACGACCATATCGTCCACCGCTGAGCTCCTGTCCACTGCTTTCCTAAATGGGTCAAGAAAAGAAACAAAAATGTCTAGTCTGTGCTACGTTTATAAAACTACGTATAAAACTACAAAGTAAACGCAATGAATAGTAACATAGCCTTGAAATGACCGCTCGCTCACCGCAGTATATGTGCGACGACTGAGGGCCCATACCAATCTCCCGCCTTCCTCCCAGACTCCTTGCCCAGCTCCACCAGACGGTGAACACCGAACGGTGCAGCCGGATCGTCCCCGAACCATGACACCAGCCTGCGGTGGCGGTTCTCTGTCTCCGTGTCCCGTCTCTGCTCGGGCCGTTTTTTATCCCCCTGGTTCGGGGACGACGGGCGTTTCTCGGACCCAGATGAACTCCATGTTGAGCTGAAGGAGGGGATAGAGAGACCAACAGGACGAGACGGCGAGCGAGGTCTCAGCACCTCGAAATCCACATCAGCCAGCTGAGGACAATCCGGCCATCTCCAGTCTGGAAAATATACATACACCGTGGGTTGGTACGCAGCCTGGAGAGAGCAGATGGTAGAGCACAAGCTACGGGAATAAGCAGCATGAGCTGACAAGAGATTACGATGCTCAGTCACTTTATCACCTATTGCACATCAGTATAGCCAACAATCACAAAGCCATGATGGCACAGTGGATAGAGCTGTAGCCTCACAGCAAGAAGACCCCGGGTTCGAACCCCGGGTGGGGCGACTCGAGAAATATCTGTGTGGAGTTTGCATGTTCAAAACGGTTTCGCGCGGGTTCTCTCTGGGTACACCGGTTTCCTCCCGCATTACAAAGACATGAATAATAGGTTAATTGGTATTCTAAAATTGCCCGTTAGTGTGTGAATGTGTGTGTGCACGTGTGTGTGTGTGCCCCCTATGATGGATTGGCACACTGTCTAAAGTTGTTTCTGCTCTCGCACCCAAAGTTGTCCCCATGACCCTAGAACTAGGATTAAGCGGGTATAGAAAATTAATGAATAAACCCGTGTTCGCGCGGGTTTTCTCTGGGTTCCCCGGTTTCTTCCCGCATTCCAAAGACATGCATGAATGTGCCCATGATGAATTGACACCTTGTCTATCATTGTACCTGCCCTAGCCAGGTGGGCACCGGCATCCCTGTGACCCTAGAACTAAGACTAAGCGGGTATAGCAAACAAATGAATGAATGCAACAGAATTTCTCTGGAATTCATGGTAATGTTGTTTACCTCGAGGCAGACGATGGAGCACGAGCCCCTGGGCTAACAGCATTTGTCCACTGCGCAGCATGCAGCCCCAGCCGCAGTCTGACGTCAGGTTCGACCCTTCCAGCTGAGGAAACTCCTTCCTGTAGGTGAGCCAAACCCGCGAGGCGAACGCCAGCCGGAAACGTTCCACGACCTCTGAGGAAAGAAGCAGTGCGCTTGTAAACATGATGCATCCATTCAAGTGTAAAGCTGCACTTCATCCATCATCCTAATCACACACACACACACACACACACACACACACACACACACACACGCACACGCACACAAGTGCCCAGTGGGAAAGTAACGCAAGTAGCCATTAGGAGACGAGATTTGGAGAAGGACACAGCAAGAAGGACCCAGGTTTGATCCCCACTTGGGGATATTTTTGTAAGGAGTTTCTATGTTCTCCCACTGATAACTGATTTACAATGGAGTCACTAACATCCAACACACACTGACTGCACTACATCACACACTTCTTCTACATTCTTGGGTTTTTGGGTCAGAAACAGTATTTTTGACGTTCCCTCCACAAATTAGATTGAGATCTGGAGATTGTACTGACCGCTTCCAACGCTAATCGTGTTGGTCTGGGAGCAGGATGTTGCCCTCTTGCTGGTGTACAGTATGTGAGGTTGTTGTCAAGGGCATTTCCTCTTCAGCATTAGGAAACATGACCACTTCCTGTGTTCCGATATATTCTAATTGCTCCATGGAGCTTGCTACAGCGGGGCCAGAAGTATTTAGTCAGCCACTGATTGTGCAAGTTCTCCTAATTATAAAGGTGAGAGGTGTGTAATTTTAAATCACAGGTTTCACTTTGAGACAAAATGAGTCAAAAAAATGCATTTTGGTGGGAAATAAATATTTGGTCACCCACAAACAAGCGGGATTTCTGTCTCTCACAGACCTGTAACTACTTCTTTAAGAAGCTCTTATGTCCTCTATTGATATATATTACCTGTATTAATTTTACCTGTTTGTCCTCGTTATTTGTATAAAAGACATCTGTCCACAGCCTCAAACAGTCTAAAACTCAATCATGGCCAAGAAGAAGAAAATTGTAGACATGCACCAGTCTGGGAAGACTGAATCTGCAATAGCCAAGCAGGGTGGTGTGATTAAATCAACTGTGGGAGCATTTGTAAGAAAATGAAAGACATGCAAGACCATTAATAATCTTCCTTAATCTGGGGTTACATGCAAGATCCCATCCAGTGGGGTCAAAATGATCATCAGTGAGCTAAAATCCAGAGGGACCTGATGAATAATCTGCAGAGAGCTGGGACCAAAGTAAAAACGTTACCGTCAGTAACACATAATGAAGAGAGGGACTAATATCTTGCAGTGCTAGATTTGTCCCCCTGCTCGAGCCAGTACATGTCCAGGCCCATCTGAGGTTTGCCAGAGAGCATTTGGATCATCCATAAGAAGTTTGGGAGAATATCATGTGGTCAGATGAAACCAAAATAGGACTTTTTGGTAAAAACTCAACTCTCACTAATTTCCAAATCAGAGTCACCAATCTGTATACTAGATCCCTTTCCCATGTTGTCCTTAAAAGAACTTCTACCATAAACAATTAAGATATTACTAAAAGTTGTTGGAGTTAAGAGAATGCCCTCTTCTGGTTTAGATCTTACTTGTCTGAACGTTCCTTCCAGTTGCAAGGCTGGTTCCCTAACCATAAGCCAAGGACTGATAACTGTTCCCGCTAAATTAAGTTATGCCGCTCTTGCTATTACTAGTGGACTTTGTAAATATCAATCTAACACATGCCTTATCATGAGTATGCATAATCATTTAGATTGAATGGAGGTTTTAATTAAACCATTTATTTCAGTAAGTAGACTGTATAGGTCAGTTGGTGGAGCATGCTGGTGGAAAAAGTTTGAGTCCCTGGGAGATTGGGATGGCCAATCAGCTTATTCCTATCACACGGAGCACATCTCTGCAACCAACCATTGCAAAGTGATGAAGTAGAACACATGGGCACAGTCAAACAGGCAAATATTAGCACTTACTAATACACTTTATGGCCAAAAGTAAGTGGACACCTGACCATTATGTGCTTCTTTCCAGAAATTTGGAAGCATAACATTGCCTAGAAAGGCTTTGATTGATTTAGCTTTAAGATTTCCCCAATCGTGATCTATCATTATTAAGCTCTTGTGCATAAGTCAATGTCCATAAGACCAAATGGTTTGCTAAGAATGGTGTGGGAAAAGTGTATTGTCCGCTAAATATCTGTGGGATGAAGCCGAAGCCGGGTTTCTTCAGTGTCCTACCTCACTAATGCCACTGTGGCGTTCTAAAACCATAGAGAGACAGGTTCTTGAAACAGAAAAAGAGCATGTAGGTGTTGTTTTTCAGGTGTCTCTAAAGATGTTGTATGAATGTAGGTTATGATTTCTTTACTGTAGCCAAAAAACATGCTGGCGCCCACGGTACCCTTGATGTACAAAGTACTTTGAGAGCCCCAGTTGCAGAGCTCACTATTTACCTCAGATTATAATGACCTAGTCTTTTCAGTGTGCCTGTGATGATTTCTTCAGGAGCATTACTTTCTCATTTCTCACTGGATTGTCGTCATTTACAACGTTTCCTTTTAGCAGATGTACTTTTCTCAGCTTTCTAGTTTTCTTTTTCTGCTTCACGCCAGCACCTATTTGTTTCCCAAGGACTGCAATTGTTATGGTAACAGTTACCAGGCAACAGTGTTTTTTCTACAGGAAAATGAGATAAAGGAACATGTGCTGAAAATAAACAGTACAATGTAAATTATTTCACTGATTACATTCCCTAGATGGTGTATAGTTTGTTTATAGGCTTAAGTAAATAAAACTTAGTTGTAATGGTATTTTATAACGGACATCATACTGAATGAACATGTTCTCTCTGTTGAAGACCGAGTGGCTGCTCTCTTGAGAGTTCAAATCAGTACTTATGTGAATTCTGAGAAACAGTGTACAACTGTACATTTGCTACACTCTGCTTAGCTGTTTGTATTTCTGATTTTTATCAGCGTTGGCTTGTTTTCCTCAGAATCGCACCATTCGGAGCAGAAAGTTATACAAGAGCTGTACATTTTTATCACAGGATATGTTTAGTCGACATTGCTGTTCAATAAGAGAAGGAAAGTCAATGGTTTGGCCACCACTGGACCAATATTTATTTCAAGAGTGTTTTTAAGTATATTCTTAAATTATTTCTATATATATATATATATATATATATTTTTTTACTTCTTATCGATTGCAAACAATGAATTGTAAACTAACCATCTTGTTATTTTATAACTACAACAATTATAATCATTTTGAAATAAAAATATGATTTATGTTCTTTATGTTCTGTACTATAATTATTGGTCTCATTGGTTAAACTTTCTCTTGTTTTTAGTGCATTGCTTGTGTGTGTTTGTGTGTGTGTGTATATGATTAAAACCTTTATTTGAGCAAAATTACATTTTTTCCCATGTTAGTTTGTATCAATTACTTTCTCTTGCTTTCTTTAAAATAAAATCTGCTGTGCGATATCGGAAGAGAACCATGCAGCGCTGTCTTTCACTTTGCTGTCCTGTGACTCTCTTCTTATCCACATATTACTGGAACAAGCAGATACCCTCTGGCTCTTTAAACTTTGAAAATAAATCATCCTTCCTCACTTTTCTACTCCCCCTACTTTCTCTTCTTACTTTCTTGTCCGATTTCTTCCTTTTCTGGAATCACTATAGGGGGAAAAAAAACATTTTTTTACTCTTTTTATTGTCTCCATCTTGGATTGTCTCCATCCCACAGTCTGGATAAGGATGACTGCTGTGGGAGATATATATATATGCGGCTTGTGTTTGTCTGTGTGTAAGATGTGTATGTTGGTAAAAGATAGCTCAAGGCTCGGACAGCTGGAATTGTGTCTTGGGAATGCAAATATTGTTGTGTGCAAATGTGAGTACATGTGCTTGTCTTTGAGTGTTTGTGGTTGCTATCTGTACCGAATGTCTATTTTGTACTTTGATTGTGGATAACTGCTTTGCATGTCCAATATTTTTTCATCCAGCGGCAAAGTTGACCTGCTTTGTATCATTCTGGTGATTGGAATTTTTTTTGCAATGTGACTAGGAATGAATTGATGCTATTGAGATGTTACATTTCATATTGATCTTTCCTTTCTTAGACACTTGCGCCAGCTGTGGATTGGTTGGACTACCTGACCACTGCCCTTTCACCTCTGGACCTGAATGATACAGAGCCAGTAGTTGTGTATGCCAAGGAGTACCTGCAGCAGGTCTCTGACCTCATCAACAAGACAGACCGCAAGTATGTTTGTGTGTATGCGTGTTTTTATATATTTTTGTGTACTTACAATAGCGTTATACATGCTGTTTTTTCCCCAGTGATTAGCTTTTTCCAGCCACCAGGGTTTTCCACAGTATGACACTCGATCCAGCACATTTTTTATGCTTGATGCCTTTCTTGATGCAACCTTTAACATTTCAGACTTGGGAGCAGATTTTAACGTATCCTGTTCACCTAGCATGCATGTTTTTAAACCCTTTGGGGGGTTGATGGCAGGGCATAGGGAGGAAACGCAAGTGAACACGGGCCATCAGCAGTATAAAAAAATTGTTTAAAGTTTTGAAGAGAAATGATGTGAGGTAGTCCACAACTACCCACCATGCCGTTGCATAGTGACATACAATCTCATGTGTTGCCATGTTTGTTTACATTCTGTAAACCTATATATTTTGTGGATTACTGTATGTTCTACATTTTATGAGAAAGCTTCCAGTCTTGAAACATGCACAAAGTCTTCACTCACTCATTGCCTTTTTTCCTTCTGTAGTTTGCTGAATAACTACATGATTTGGAATCTGGTGCAGAAAGGAGCCTCTAGCCTCGACCAGCGCTTTGAGAATGCCCAGGACAAACTACTAGAGAGTCTATATGGCACCAAAAAGGTTGATACAGATTTTTCATATGCAACAGGTGGTCATTCAAGACTGCAGGACATACCAGCTAAAAACAAGTATCTTTTCTTTTTTCTCTCTTGTGTGTATACAGTCATGTACACCTCGCTGGCAAACCTGCATAGGAAACACAGATGACACGCTGGGATTTGCTCTGGGTGCCCTGTTTGTTAAAGCAACCTTTGACAAACACAGCAAAGAGATTGTGAGTTTCAGGAGAGATTTAAGCCAGCCTGTATCAAGTGGATAAAATCTTCAATGATGTCATATTCATGATTGTTTGTATTATCATTAGTGACTCTTTGACTCCACTGTGTGGTTATAATGTCAACTGCACCATGTCATATGTTCATCCAGACCAGGCATAAAGTGTGTAATAATTATAATACTCAATTAATTACCTAGCTTGATTTTGGTGGATCACCGCTGGCAGCTTTCAGATGTTTGAGAAATGCAGCGACTCTTCTATTCCTGCAGGCTGAGGGTATGATCAATGAGATACGATCGGCTTTTAAAGAAGCATTGGACAACCTCAGTTGGATGGACGAACAGACACGACAAGCTGCCAAGGACAAGGTGAGTAATCACAAGCTGAGGGAAGGTGAGACAGGCCTTCTCGTCCACAGTCAGTTTCTGTCAAATGCACTTCTGAAGAATGTGCAAAAATTCCTAATAACCTTGTTAATACTAACCTTCCTCCCTATTAACACTTAACCTTGTGGAAACCCTTCCCAGAAGAATTAGAGTTGTTGTATCTGCAAGGGGTGGGCTGATACTATATTAAACCATATGAATTAAGAAAGGGATATCAATCAACTCCATATGCATGTGATGGTAGACAAGCAAATACTTTTGGCAATAGTGTGTATTTTTTTTCTTTAAACCTGCCCACTTTTAGTGAACCTTTTAAACCCCTTTTGGAGTATGAAGTGCATATTTAAATGCAGAAGTATGAGAGAACGGAGCTCTGTGCAAATCAAATCAATTAAAGGTGGAAAAAAAAATTTTTCAATGTGTAAAAGAGCAGACTGGTATCAAGACAAACTCTTTGACACTGTTCGAAAAAAATAAAAAGCCTTAATCGGAACATGGCTAGATAAAAAATAAAAAATAAATGAGACCCAACCTGTTTCTGCTCACACGAGGAGCCTTATTAAGGGGATAATATCATGTGCTCTGAAGTGAGTTTTGCACATTTTACACTTGACATTGTGATCTGTAGTGAGAGCAGGGAACAGCTAGCAGAGAACTTGGAGAGGTGGTGGTATGCTCTGGAAAGGAGGGGAATGAAAGTAAACTGTAGTAAGACAGAATACATGTGTGTGTGTTAATGAAAGGTAGGAAGGTAGAACTGTGAGGCTACTGGTCAGGAGTTCAGGTACATGAGTTCAGGTACTTGGGATCAACTGTCCAAGGAAATGGGGAGTGTGGAAAATAGGTGAAGAAGAAAGTACAGACAGCATGGAGTAGATGGAGAAAAAAGTCAGGAGTGATGTGTGACAAAAGGGTTGCAGCAAACGTGAAAGGAAAGGTTTATAAGAGAGTAGTGAGACAAGCCTTGTTGTATGGTTTGGAGACAGTGGCACTGACTAAGAGACATGAAGCAGAGCTGGAGATAGAATTTAAGATGTTGAGTCTCTTTGGGAGTGACCAGGATGGACAGGATTAGTAAAATTGGGAGACAAAATTAGACAGGGCCGATTGTGATGGTTTGGACATGTACAGAGGAAGGACAGTGGATATATTGGCAGGAGGATGTTGGAGATGGAGCTACCAGGCAGGAGGCAGAGAGAAAGACCAAAGAGGAGATATATGGATGTGATCAATGTAGACATGCAGGTAGTTGGTGTGAAAGCAGATTTAGAGGACAGAGTGAGTTGGAAAAGATTGACTCGCTGTGGGGACCCCTGATAAAGGGAGAGGCTGAAAGAAGAAGACAAGTTATAAAATTACAAATAATGTAAAATGATCTATTTTATGTATAACATAAAATTGTATATAATATAAAATAAAATGTATAATATATCATTTATAAATTAAATGAAAACATTTGATTGAATACCCAGTCTGCTGCACTTTAGGATTCATCCTGCTGCTCTTCTCAACAGTGACGGCATATCATAATCTGTTTCTACCATTTTTTAAATTTTTATTACTTTTATTGATCCTCGTAGGGAAAGGTTTATTAGTTGGGGTTGGGTGCCTTGCTCAATGGCACTAAAGGTGTGACTTGCTTAGAGTGGGGATCGAACCAGCGATCATTTGATCCCCAGCTCTCTACCCTATCTATTTATCCATGGCTGACCCCTTCTCTATGTGCTTATTCTTTCAGGTTTCCTCATCTATCACATCGAAAGTTATTCCAGTACTCTATGTTTTGGCAAACGCTAATCCGGTCTTCCTGTTTTTGAAGCTTAACAAGAATGTGCCAAATAGTTGATTTGGCCCGACCAGAGGTTATTGCTACATCTCTGATAGTTTTTTCCCCCAAATTAATAGGGGCCTAAGTTACTGGCTGTGACAGACATTGATTTTTGGAGATTTCAGGAGATTAAATTTTGTTCTTGAAATAGTCATTAAGCATTTTATTTGCTTGACTGTAAATAAAATAAATGGACAATACAAACCTGGTTCGAGAACAGATAATCAACCGATTGTCTAAATGTTTTATAGACTTCTCTATGCCTTTACTATTATATCAGTGACATGATTTCTTTTATTATTAAGGCTGATGCCATTTATGACATGATCGGTTTCCCAGATTTCATCTTGGACCCCAAAGAGCTGGATGAAGTATATGATGGGGTAGGCAAAAAAATCTAGATTAATGTGAATATTTGGAGAGATTGTGGAATGTAAAGGAAAATGTTATTTAAAATTTCTCCTTTACCAGTATGATGTGTCGGAAGACAACTTTTTCCAGAATATGCTAAACTTCTACAACTTCTCGGCCAGAGTTATGGCAGACCAGTTACGCAAACCTCCAAACAGAGACCAGTGAGTTTTTCTGTATGAGTGCACGTGTGTGTGCGCGCGCGCGTGTGTGTGT
>JAOUQT010000045.1:9974777-9988809 GCA_025769995.1 Xyliphius kryptos
GGCCACTATCCTGCAAGAAGAATGGCTTAAAATCCCTCGGACCACTGTGCAAGACTTGTATGTGTCATTCCCAAGACAAATTGACGCTGTATTGGCCGCAAAAGGACACACCCTACACCATACTAATAAATTATTGTGCTCTAAAACCAGGTGGTTCCATTTCATTGTCTAACCCCTGTATATATACATGTTTAAAATCTTGATATTGGCCCTTGTTGATTAACGCAACTGTTACAATCATTCTATCTCTTTTTGCTTTAAGGGGCATTATGAAATGCCCAAAACACCACCTCGCCCTGAATGTCTGAACACGAGGCAGATATTGTGTCAGTATTGGGCACGTTGGGGCTGCTGGAAGAAGTACCAACCTCTGGACCACATCCGTGAATATTTTGGCGAGAAGATCGCACTTTATTTTGCATGGTTAGGTGCGTATCATGAGTAGGTGTACATGTAAACACATTTAAGGGTATTGTACTTTAGTATTTAAGTGCTTATGATTCAGTATACTGAGAAACAGTGTAGGTGCTGATTTGTAATGGTGTGTGTCTCTTATCTTAATGTAAATAGTGCTTGACAAGTTTTACCCCACCCAATAATATCACCATTTTAATAGCTTTGAGTATAACCTCTCTTTTTCTTGCTCTAGGATTTTATACAGGATGGCTACTTCCTGCTGCAGTTGTAGGCTTCCTATTGTCTGTGTTTGGAATTTGGCTTATGGTCACTGATGTCCCAGCGTGAGTAATATTTCTATCTTTTACCTAGGCCAAGAGTATTAGCCTGATCATGCCCTTTCTGATCTATTATGTTTCTCTTAGGCAGGAGCTCTGTGACAGTGGTGGCAATATTGTCATGTGTCCAATCTGTAACATCTGTAGCTACTGGAACCTCTCCAGCATCTGCTACACTTATAAAGTGAGTTTAGGGAATGTGTGTGAAAGGTGTAAGTTAGTGTGATGTAGAGTATGCAGTAGAATACTGTGTATTTGTTGCCACAGGCTGGATTATTATTTGACAATGGTGGAACAGTTTTCTTCAGTATCTTCATGTCCCTCTGGGCTGTTACTTTCCTGGAGTACTGGAAGCGTACCTGTTCTATGCTTGCCCACAAGTGGGACTGCTCCGAGTTTGAAGAGACTGAGGTAAGGAGGGAAAATAAGAAGGCATTTGACAGACATGTAGCTGTCCGAGTAAACGGTAAAGCAGGGGAAATTATATTTACCATTTTTCCCAGCATTACCTTTAACACACTATTGCCTCGTCACAGGTTACTATCACTGTTCAAAATATATCTGCCAGGAATGAGAAAAATACTAGTGATATTGCTGCAATTGAGTTTCAATTAATGTTACAGTGGGAAAATAAAATAAAAAATAAAAATGCAAGCTGTAATGTAACAAACCAGCCAGATAAATCAGTAACATTTTTAACATCACATTCTGTACCTTTACATTTAGTTGTAATCAGTCCTGGAGGGGTTTAGCATGAAAAATAGCTCTATATTAAACAAACTTCACAAATGAAGTAGAATGAAGTGTAACAGGTCTTGTAATAACCATTTTCTAATTAGACATATAGCTGAGTATAGCTGTATCCTTATATCATAGTTTTTACTTTTAGGAAAGACCAAGGCCAGAGTTCGCTGTCATGGCACCAGTGACAATCCGTAATCCTATAACAGGGGCTGAGGAGCCACATTTCCCAGCGATGAGTCGGATTCGGCGAATAGTGACTGCCAACATGGTCATCATTCTGATGGTAAAATTTCAGAGAGGTTACATTTTAATTATTTGTGTTAACTAAAGTCTTTTTTGTAGTTTGATACTAAGCTTCGTCTCTGCAGGTTACTGTAGTTTTAATGTTCCTAATAGCAATTATACTCTACCGGACAATCCTGAGCATCGTCATCTACAAGTCGCAAAGCAATTTTTTTATATTATCTGTAAGTACATATTTGGTTATTATAAAGCTTTGGGTGTATCATCTTATTAAACATCATAATTCCATTATTTGAGAAGATAAAATACAATTGTTTCAATTTTACTCTATTCTAATAAGCTAATTATTTTATTCTAATAAGCTTTGAGGTATTGTTTATCAAAAGCAATGGACTTTGTGTAAAGCACAGATAGCAAGCCTTATATATTCACATTTATTTAATTGTAAAAACTGGTATTTGTTGTTTTTGTACCACAGGCTGGGAGGATAGCAAGTATCACTGGCTCAGTGCTAAACTTGGTGGTGATTATGTTACTGTCTAAAGTCTACACACATCTTGCAGCAATTCTGACACGATGGGGTGAGCAGGCATATGATTAAGTTTCACCTGTGATGGTTATAATAATGCAGAGATCCTGATTTATTACTTCACCCAAACAGAAATGCACCGTACTCAGACCACATATGAAGATGCCTTTATACTCAAAGTATTCATCTTTCAGTTTGTCAACTTCTACTCTTCTCCCATGTACATTGCATTCTTTAAAGGCAGGTGTGTATAAAGCAAACCCGGTTCATTTCAATGGGAAATAAACAAATAATTCAGCTGTTTGGTTTTTATGAAGGTTTGTTGGATATCCTGGAAACTATTACACACTTTTTGGAATACGAAATGAAGACGTGAGTGTAAACTCCATTTGGATTGATATTATTTAATTTAATTTGTTAAATATATTGTTTATATTAATGTCTTACTTTGTCTCAACCACACTTTAATAAAGTTAATAATGAAGCAGTTAGTGATATCAATTGATCCTTATCTTCCAGTGTGGTGCTTCAGGATGTCTTATTGAACTTGCTCAGGAGCTTCTGGTCATCATGGTCGGAAAGCAAGTCATTAACAATGTTCAGGAATTTGTTGTCCCGTAAGTTGATATTTCTTTACAATAAAAAATAGCATTTTTAGAATTTTTCCTTAAAGGCAAAAAATATGCCTCCATTGTTCCAGTAAATTAAAGGCATGGTGGCAGCAGCGGAAACTTCATCCCACCAACAGAGAACAGAAAGGAAATGATCAAGATGCTTTGCCACCCTGGGAAACCAATTGCAGACTGTTGGCGTGTGAGGGCCTTTTTGGTGAATATCTGGAAATGGGTGAGTTGTTAAATTTCATCAGTTCTTCATTTATTTTCCACATTGATGTTACACATTTAGAGGAGCCCTCTGATTGAAATAATGTCCTAAAGATTTTCAAATGTTATATAAACACTAAGCATATTTCTAGATGTACTAATACTTAATAAAAATACTTACGTTAAAAGATTCATATTTATTCAAATAATAATAGAATTTCATTATGTTTAGGTAAAAAAAAGGCAAAAAAAATATTATTACTAAAAACCATACTAACACCTTTTTGTAGTCCTGCAGTTTGGTTTCATCACAATCTTTGTGGCGGCTTGTCCCTTGGCGCCACTCTTTGCCTTGGTGAATAACTGGGTGGAGTTACGTCTAGATGCACAGAAATTTTTGTGTGAGTACCGCAGACCTGTGGCTGAGCGTGCACAGGACATCGGGATATGGTTTACAATCCTAGAGGTTATCACCCATCTGGCTGTGATTAGCAATGTGAGAATTCTTACTTTATAGCAGATCTTGGAAACACAATTGTTGTGTCTTGTGTGAAGGAATTTATGAAGATTTGCTGAAAGTATTTTGAGAGAGTCTAAACATAATCAGTGGAGCTGCTAATGTGAAGTTAATGTGCTTTTATTGTTTTCCCTTCCTGTTCTTTGCTAGGCCTTCCTGATTGCTTTTACATCGGATTTTCTGCCACGTCTCTATTATCGGTACACCACTGAGGGCACTTTGAAAGGTTACATTGATTTCACCCTCTCTGTTGCTCCCTACAACTTCACCCAATCTGAGATGAAGTGCAGGTATAGAGACTACCAGCATAACAAGCAGTTTTTAAGATATTCTATGACAGCAAAATAGTACTTTGCCTAATTATGTATTTAAAAACCTAAATGTCTGTCTGTGAAAGAAATTTGATGTAAAAATGGTGTAAATACATAAATGGCTTTTAGTAATTTCAAGTTTTGAATTTGAATAATGTTTATTCTCAGGTATCGGGGATTCAGGGATGAAAGGGGAGATCACACACCTGAGTACTATAATCTGCTGGCTATCCGACTTGGTTTTGTCATTATATTTGAGGTTTGGTCAACATTACAACATTGCATGGTCACACTAAATACCTCTTGTATTTAGAAACACATGTACAGTAGGATTTCTTGGTTCCAGAGGATCTTTAGGGATGAAAAATTGAGAAACTTTCTATTAATGCAATAAAAACTGAAATGATTATTTATACAACCTCAATTCCAATGAAGTTGGGATGATGTGTAAAACATAAATAAAAACAGAATTCAATGATTTTCAAATCCTTTAAAACCCATATTCTATTGAAAACGCTACAAAGACAAGATATTTCAGGTTCAAACAGATAAAACCTTTTGTTTTTTTTTTGCTAATTTAATGCCCACAACACGTTCCAAACAAGTTAAGACGGAAAAGAACCTCATGTTTGCAATATTCCACAGGTGAACAGGTTAATTGGAAACAGGTGAGTGTTATGACTGAGTATCACCATTTTGTAAACAACTGCATGAGCAAATAGTCCAAAAGTTTAGAAAAATGTTTCGCAATGTGCAATTGCAAGGAATCTGGAGAAATCTTTGCAAATACTTGGCAAGGCCAAAAACCAGTGTGTCAGTGAACACAGTTCATCTATCCATCTACAAATTAAAACTCTACAATGCAAAGAGCAACACCCAGAAAGACCAGCTTCTTTGGGCTTGAGCCCATCTGAGACAGAAATTGGAAAAGTGTCCTGTGGTTTGACGAGTCCATATTTCAAATTGTTTTTGAAAATCATGAACTGCTTGTCCTTGGCCAAAAAGTAAAAGGACTATCCAGATTGTTATCAGCACAAAGTTCAAAAGCCAGCATCTCTGATTGTATAGGTGTGTGTTAGTGCTGATGGCATAGGTAAAATGCACATATGTGAAGACACAATCAATATTCATACAGGTTTTTAAACAACATATACTGCCATCTTTGCAACATCTGTGACTCTGTGTTAGTGAAAGTCTCTGGGATACTGATATGAAGGTCTGCCATTTTTAGTGCTTGAGCAAGGCCCTTAACACTCCCTGCTCCAGGGCTGCCATACTGCAGCTGTCCCTTTGTTCTAACCCCAACTTTCTAACAAGATATGCATATTCAATAAAAGAATTTCACTGTTCATTAAAAGCAGAAGATGTAGAGGACAGTGTTAGGTGAAAAAGATTGACGCTGTGACAAACCCCTGATAAAGGGAGAAGCTGAAAGTACAAGAAGATTAATGCATATGCTATTTGATATGATCTATAATTAATCTATAATTGTTCAGCATCTATAACTGTTTAATCCGAATATTTTAATATTTAATGCACCCTGGTATAAGTATAAGCAAGATTTCTCATTCATTAATTCATTTATTTATTCATTCTTCTTGCGCTTAATCCACACGGGGTAGCGGGCCGGCCGGTGCCCACCCGCGCACACAAACATTCACATACTAAGGTCCAATTTGAAAGTGGACTCATCTGAGCACAGGAAATATGTCCACTGGCTTTCAGACCATCTTGGATTATCTGAGGCCTAAAGAACTGACAATTCTCTCATAATATTTGGCAAAATCTGGTTAAAAATGACCCATCCTTGCTTGAAAAACTGAGCCTTAGTCTGGATGCTCCTTTTTGGGGAAGTCCCAGTTTTTCTGATATTGGGATTTGTACATGATTAACCTAAACACACTTGTATAGTTTAATCTTGGACAGAAAGTTCATGTCTGTTATATTTTAAATGTATGGATGATAATCTCTCAAATTATTTTTTAGCATGTGGTGTTCCTAATTGGTCGTGTGATAGACTGGACAGTTCCCGATATTCCAGAGGAAGTGGAGATAAAGATCAAAAGGGAGCGCTACTTGGCAAAAGAAGCTCTAGCTGAGAACCAGGTGAACTTTTCTAAATTGATAATGTATTCGTTCAGTACCTACATTTTTAACTATTTTCTATCAATATGTAAGTTTTGCTCTTGTCTATCTATATAAAGGGTTTAACAGCAGCTGTAGATGCCTCTGGACTACGACACAGAGTACAATCAGCAAGATCCATAGCCTTACCCGGAGACTCTGCCTCACCTCTGCCAAGTGACTCTTCTCAGGACGTTTCTAAGGATGTTTGACATTTATCCAGGTGTTGATCGAGTGGATGTGATGTATTGGCAATACAAAGAAAAACGCACACAAGGTGGTCCAATAAAATGATACATTATATATTAAGAAGAATAAAACTGATAAAACAATGTAATTGAAGTATTAAGTTAGAACAATAAAAATAATGCAATGCCCTTCAGAGCACTTTCTTTTATTTCTTTATTTGTATTTCTTGATCTATTTTGTGCACAGATATACGGTCACTTTGAACTCAGTAAAACTGCAATTGAACAGCAATTGTCTCAGGCATGACAATCCAGTGGTTTCAGTGTGTTATATTTGATTATGACTCACAATATAGACTGATAACCTATTATTACCTATTATTAAATATAATACACCCCACAGTTGTTTTATTTGCAAACATTCAATTTGTTATAATGTGCATTTCAATGTCATGTTTAAGTGTTTTTTGCTGTAATTTTAGCAATAAACGTTGCGTACAGTACATAGTAAAATGGCAGACACGTGCTACATAAGAGTACACAAGACTAGAACACACAACTAACATTACATTATTTGCACAACAGATATTACAGACAAGTCCAGAATAGTGCAAGACGTGTTTGGCAATACTGTACAGGGATAGGAGTGTGTGTGTTGTGTTATGTACACTCTGGTTATTATTTTTTCCCCTATTTGCATATTGTCTTTACATACAGCAGAGCTGTAATCCACTGCAATTTATCTGTATCTGTTTATTGCCCAAAATATTTGTTTATTGTTTTCATGTTCAGATTTAAATCATTGTGTGATCTGTACTGATTGTTTTTGTTATAGTGGCTTCTGTTACCTGGAAAGACTAGAAAATGCTGTTAAAACAGAAGACAAATTAGTTTTTAAGCTTGCTATATTTCCAGAACAACCATGATTTCTGGACATGCTGAATCCTGTACCTCTATCAACCTGGTGCTTCACTGAGTCAATCTGGGGTCCATTAAACACCAGTAAAAAAAAAATTAAATAAATGACTATATTATTTTCTTTTAATAACGATGGAGAAATGTTTTAAATATAAATAAAAAAAAATCAATGGATGTTAATGATAGCGGTTTTATAGTTAAATGTAATGTATTTCTGCTCCTAGATGAATTGTATTGTGTATCCAAAAGTATCTGGACACTTGATGATTGCATACATATTGTTCATGGTTCCAAACTGTTCACAATTTTAAAGCAAACCATTGTGTTCAAAGTATTTTATATAACATAAAGATTTATCTTCGGTGGTACTGAGGTGTCCAAAACTGTTCCAACAGGACAATACTCCTTTGCAAAAAGTGAAATCCATGCAGACAGTTTGCCAAAGTTAGAGGGAATGAACTCCCGCAAAGAGACCTGATCTCAGTCCCAACTGAACACCTCTGGGATGAGTTTGAATGCTCATTGTAAAAAAAAAAGCATATTTGTCTCAATAATATGTTTATTATGGGTTAACAGAATCTCCCATCCCTTCTTCCTATGATGTCAGTAAACATGATATTTATGTCAGTAAACTTGACCTTTAAAGGTCACGATCTTTACTTTTCCTGATTTTTTTGGACCAGCTTAATGTTGCTCGTTTTTCAGACATATTTAATTGTTCATTTTGCTAAAACCGACAAACTCATCAACATTTCATAAAACATTTTTATGTCAAGCTAATAATACACAATCATAGACTGGAAAACAAATAAATTGCCATTTGATATGATCTATAATTAATCTATAATTGTTCAGCATCTATAACTGTTCAATCCGAATATTTTAATATTTAATGCACCCCGGTATAAGTATAAGCAAGATTGCTCATTCATTAATTCATTTATCTATTCATTCATTCTTCTTACGCTTAATCCACACGGGGTAGCGGGCCGGCCGGTGCCCACCCGCGCACACAAACATTCACATACTAAAGTCGAATTTAAAGACCTCAATTAATCTAGCATACATATCTTTGGAATGCGGAAGGAAACCGGAGCACCCAGAAAAAACCCGCGCGAACACGGTGAGAACATGCAAACTCTCCCAAAAAAAAGTCGTCCCACCCGGGGATTTTTTAATTGACCCTATTTGGTTAATAAACCAAAAAGGCACAAAAGATTCAGTGTTTTATTGGTAACTTTTGTCTTTAACATCTCCTACTCATGTTATGTCATAGACACCAGATAAGAATAAGATGTGTGTATCTATTGGATTATTTTCTACACCGTGCGTGCGTTCTGGCTTTTATTTTGAAATGTTGCTCGTGAGCGGACACTTCCCGGGTTTATTTTGACCTAGGCCCGTCTGAGGTATACATTTAGCATTTCAAGTTAAACATGTCAGCGGGTTGTTACAATTAAAATTCGTCGTATCAGTCCCATATTTTATAATAGTTATATATATATATCGCTTATTCATAGCGTGTGTAAAACTAGTTCTCTCATCTATTAACATGCCTTATTTTTGTCTACGTGGAAGCTCGTGTAGTTAGCGCGTGAGTACATTTATGAGGAATTTCATGATGTAAAATGGATGTGTAGTGAAATAACAATGACTCTATTGCATTGTAAGGTTTAAATGTATCTAGTCCGCCAAGTTATAAGAGATTGACTGGTTCTCGTGTTAGAGATACAACGGTACATAGACACAGCTATTACTGCGGACAGGTGAATGATTCTAAATGATGTACATACGGTGGGTTTTAATGTTGGATGCAGCAGCAGAGTACATTTGATTAATCCACATATTTAGTTATTATTAGGTACACCATTCTAGTAAAAAGTCTGACTCCATTTGTCTTCAGAACTTGCTTAATTCTTCATGGCATACTTTTAACAGAGATGGTATTCTGCAGTCCTTGGTTGTACCAAGTGGTTATTTGAGTTACTGTTTCCTTTCTATCATCTAAAACCAGTCTGCCCCTTTTCCTCTAGATTCTCACCTCAACAAGGCTTTTTTATCCACACAATTGATCCTTACTGGATATTTTCTCGTTTTCTGACCATTCTCTTTAAACTCTAGACATGGTTGTGTGTGAAAATTCCAGTCGTTCAGCAGTTTCTGAAATACTCGGACCAGCCTGTCTGTCGCCAACAACCATGCCACTTTAAAAGTCACTTAAATCAACCTTCTTCCCATCCTGATGCTCAGTTTGCACTTCAGCAAGTTGTCTGCCTAAATGCATTGAATTGCAGCCATGCGATTGGCTTATTAGATACGGTGCGTGTTAACAAGCAATTAAATAAGTGTACGTAATATAGTGGCAGGTGAGTGTATATACTTGTGCTTTAAAAAAATCTCATGTTCTCATGGCCAGGATACACATTATAACTAACGCACCATCTGGTAGGTATTAAATTGTGGTTATTTTATGTGTCAGTACAGATGTAGCATCTAGATGCAGGTTGCAGTCCAGTGGTTGTCTCGGTGTTGTTATTTTTGTGCTGTTAAACTTAAAAATATTTTTGCTTTATTGCCAGAGAAAGAAAGAGAACTGTGGTGTGATGGCACCTATTTCACAAGAAGACCAGGAGTTGGGGCAGGAGGAAAAACTGAAATGGGCTGATTGTTTATGTCCCATCTGCCTGGAGATCTTCCTGGAGCCAGTCACTTTGCCGTGTACACACACTTTCTGTAAACCCTGCTTTTTGGAGACAGTAGATAAGGCCAATATATGCTGTCCTCTCTGCCGAAAGCGGGTTTCCACCTGGGCTAGACATAATGGCAGGAACAAGACTTTGGTGAATGCAGAGTTGTGGAGACAAATACAGGAGTCTTTCCCTACGCAGTGTCAACTTCGATTAAATGGCGTCGATGACAAAAATGGCATGAACAGTAAGTGCACTATGCATTTTAAATCAGACTTTACTAATTTTTTTAGTTCACTTACTAGGGTCATCCCCCCTCCCCCTCTGTATTTTTTATGCCTACAGAAAAACTAATTCACAGTTTGATAATTAGCTGATGAATTGTAGAAACCCTGTTGCAAATAAATAAATAAGCTGTACAATTATGGCCAAGGGATCAAATATAAACAATTGTCTACTCTGTGATATGCAGTCTGATGATAAAAGTAGGTTTAGTAGTTTGTGGGACTTTCTCACACATCTTTACATCTGTTGATAAAACATGTGCTAAAGGCAGCATCTTTAAAAGGGCGAAAACACACCTAAATATTGTGGTTGTTTTGGCTTTACCATGCTGCCTGCCAGTCTGAATCTGCTAGGCATTGTATGTAAAATGTCGTTTTAAGAGACAGACACATTTTCTAGCAGATGCTATGATCATGGATAAAGTATAAATGGCAATGAATTGGTGGTTGTGTCATAATATGCTATA
Source organism: Xyliphius kryptos (assembly GCA_025769995.1). Lineage (NCBI taxonomy): Eukaryota > Metazoa > Chordata > Actinopteri > Siluriformes > Aspredinidae > Xyliphius > Xyliphius kryptos. Next base: position 9,985,348 of record JAOUQT010000045.1, read on the forward strand.
ATAGAAGGTGTTGACTGGTACATTGCATGACAGAAGGCAACATTTTCTAGCTGTAGTAAAAGAAGCATCTCTGACAGCAGACAGATAGTTGGAGCCCAGAGGTGTGGTTCAACTGTTTCATCAACAGCTACATTTGTGGGTGGTTTACCATGTACTCTGCCATAGTATTGTGGGTGGAGTGGCGGAACCATCAGCATCATCAAGCATTCAGCTGAAGGTCATGCAGTGACTGGCCAGGAATGGTTGATCTACGAGGCAAGTGTTGAGCTGGACATGGGTGAACTGAATGTATGGAGGATGGTAGACTGTAGACTGTCCTCCGCGCTCTATAAAAAAAGGATGGGACAAACCCGTATTAACCAGGTTTTCTAATCCGGTGATGTAAGGATATATGTGACATAGTGATTGCTGTTAAACTGAGTAAATGCTTTGGGGATTGGGAAAAACCAGTGAATTTAAAGCTGTCAACTCAGGTATTCTGTCAGTTTTGTTTGTATTATTTGGATTAAATAACAATTTAAATGAGGTTTATTAAAGTCAAATGTGTTTTTTTCCATTTCCATAGTAATTATATCAAAACCCAGAGTGAGTCAGCCGGGGGAAGTGAGGCGAGAGTATGAGGAAGAAATTAACAAGGTGAGAGTTCTGTCACTTTAGGTAATTTCTTCTGGTTACGTGATATTGTAAATTAGTATGGTGTATGCGTTCTGAATTTCTCATAGCTTTCTTTATGCCATTGGTGGTCTTCTAGCTTTCATTTTGCTAACTGTAAAACTAATGTATAGATAGAGGCTTGGGCATCTCTAGGGATGCTTACCAGGCATGTCATACCAGGCAAAGACCCAGGTCACGCTGGAGGGACTATGTCTCTCGGCTGGCACGGGAACGCCTTGGTGTTTTTTTGAGGTGGCTGGGGAGAGGGACGTTTGGGCTTCCCTGCTACCTGACTCCAGATAAGCGTCAGCAAATTTATGGATGGAAAGAATGCACTGCAAACACAAACGCACAAATGGCCACTTTGAGTCCAAATAGTTGTAGTTTATGTGTACTGTAGTTCAAGTTTATATCAAGATCGAGTGATGTTTTATATCTTACAATGTTCAAACACCTCTAGTTCATAGAAGAGAAGCGAGTTCTGGAGGAAGCAGAGAGGAGGGCCAGTGAGGAGTACATCCAGCGCCTGCTGGCAGAGGAAGAAGATCAAGTTCAAGAGGAAAGGAGGAGGCAGGATGAGAGACAGCTGGAGGATGATGAGAGACTGGCAAGATTGCTAAGTGAAGAATTGGTTAGTGTCTCAGCAGTCTTAAACTTTATTATAAGAAATCAAAATACATTAAAATGTATTGTAGAAATCCAGTGTTGTTGCTCCCACCATTTTCGAAGGCAGATACTCAAATCTTTATGAACCCTTCAACATTTTCTGTTTTTCAGGATAAAACAATCAGGTTGTTACAAAATTAGATAGTTGTGTATTTATTAGGAAAATTTTCCATTATTACATATCTGTGAGTATAAAGGATGTAAATCTTTTTCTTTCAATATCCAGTGTGACAGTTTAGTAAAGCAATAACTGCAGCTAAACGTTTCTGGTAATTGTTTATTAGTTTGAAAGAAATTTTAGCCCATTCCAGTTTTCACAAAAGGGCTTCGATAATTTTGTATTGGTCAGCTTTTTCCATGAATTGCTTTATTCAGGTCCTTCTAAAAATCAGGACATTGACTTGGCAGTTCCAGAATTTATTCTTATTTAACTAAACGTTGCTATTGTTAAAGTTTTGTTTTGTTAAAGTATTCACTTGCCTGCCACATATGAAATCTCATTCTTAATTCATAGTGTTTAATATTATATTAGCCTACCATTTGCAGTTATAATAGCTTCAACTCTTGTGTAGTCCTAGCTCACTGTCTCTGCTCTTATTTATTCCAAAAGTGGGGTTAACATCATATTATGTTAATGTTAGGACTGTGCAATATCGTTATAGACCTTGCTTAGTCATGTTGAAACAGGAAGTGGCCACTCCTAAATGTGTTCCCACAAAGTTGGGGACATGATGGCAAATCGAAAATATCTTTCTTTCTTTGGAATGAATGGGGTGAGTCCAACTCCTGGAAAAACAACCCCATGTCTGAGGCCTTCCTCACTGTTCGTTTTCTATACCAAATTGGTATAGAAAATAACCCCATGGGTCATATAACGAGTGGTTATTTGAATGAAGAGAGGTTCTTCATTCCCAAGCGCTTGTCCACCAAGCTGGTTTCATCCAGATTGTGAATGTTCAAGTAATTGCATATACTTGTACTGCAAGCATATCTTCATACTGAAAGAGCAGGTTAATAAAACCCCATACCTCACTCGAATCACACCCTCTGTGACTTCTTTTAGCTTTTATGGCGGATGGCAGACCAACTAAAGGTGCATTTCCGTCACCTACTGTCCTCTCCAAACTGAAGGTTCCCCTGTTTGAACTGAAGTTTTTGATGAATTATTTAAGGATATTTATTTTTTTTGAGGATGAATTTTTTTATTTGGAGTTATTAATGATGAATAAAAATACATTAGTAAATTTCAGTGTGGGAAAATTTTCAGATATTCAAAAATATTCAAAAAATGTAGTGAAAAAAAATTCAGAGGCTTTTAAAATTCAACGTCTAATATTTGCTTCAGTAATAAAACACTTAAACCTGTATTGAAATTGTGTGTAAAGCACTGCCATTTAAAATAATATTGCAAAATTTGGCTAATGTACGTACATGAAGACAACAAAACGAATTATGAACATTGTATCATTACAGAACCAGAGTCCAGTTTTAGTAACTCGGAGGACCATTAAATATAATGATTCTGCCAAGAAAAATAAATCCAATGTGGGACATATTGAGAAGTAAGTAATTCTGTTGTATATGGCTGTTACATTAGCGTTTATGACCTGATAATTGTATTTGTGTATGTAAATTCAGTGCTTAAAATTGCTTTGTGATTATCCAATACTATAATGTTTACTGTGCTTTAGATTTCTGTGCCAAGTTCCTTACACTCAGCTACACTGCGAGATCAGTCAATCCTCCACTCTTCTAGACAATAAGGTATGGATGACATGAGCTAAATGTTCTTTCTTAATATATAATATTGTAGAAACATAATCATATACTTGTTTCTAACAAATTCCTTAGGAAAATATTCGGAACACTCAAAAGTCTACAGATCACATTGACGCTGACCTGCATTTACTGGACTCCACTAGTAAACCTTCTACAACATGCTCAGATCCAGGCACTTTTGAACAACTCTTGTCTGCCTCAGACACGAACACAATCTGTTCGAAGAGGAAGAGTGAAGAGGCTGAAATGTCTGAAAATGTAGCATCTAAGAAGGCCTGTAACTTGCTTCCACCCGCATCGCCTCCTGGTAGTAACGTTTTCCTGCACAAGTTTGCTGAGCAGGAGGAGGCTTTTAGGGGCCGG
>JAOUQT010000045.1:10025399-10035476 GCA_025769995.1 Xyliphius kryptos
ATTGTTATAAGATTGTTCATGTCGTCAATATGGCTATCGATGTTGAAGATGACGTTATTAAATCAATAAAACAAAAGCACAGCACAAAGACAACACTGTTCAAAGTTATAAACAACCTCCTATAGGCATCTGATCAGGGCCATGTATCCTTCCTTTTGTTGCTAGACTTTAGTGCAGCTTTTAATACCATTGAACACTCTATTCTTATTCATAGATAGGAGAATGTTGTAGAAGTTTAGCGGACAGCTCTAGCCTGGTTTTAGATCTCACTTGTCTGAACGTTATTAGTATGTAGATTTAAAAGGAGACGCCTCTAAGCTGTGTATTGTAAAATGCGGTTTTCCATCAAGGTTCTGTTTTAGGCCCACTGCTCCTTGTATATGTCGCCTCATTCAAAGACATGGTATCAGTTCCCATTGTTATGCAGATGACACAGCTGTATTTTTCAGCAAAAACCAAATGAGAGATGTCATCTTAATAAAGCTGAGGAATGTATAAAGGACATAAGACAATCGATGCTAAACAACTTTTTGTTATTAGACGAGGTGTAGGACCCAAGAGCAAAGAGCTGATAACACAACATAAAAGAAATAAATATTTTATTTTAAAGAGACAAAAATTAGAAAGCAAAGGACGAGGAAAAAAAAAACTCGTGTAAAGAGCAGGGACTTAGCTTCTTGACTTCTTAAATAACATTAGACTCCGGTGTCACCATTTGACACCAAATTTAGCGCTCCATAATATCCAAGTAAATTACTAATATTTTATGATCCACTTCAACTACTGCTTTCAAAACGTGCAGGCTGCTTGCAGGTTCCTGGAATAATGAAAGTTACAGCAGGTGGACAGAACTTTCTCCTACAAAGCCCCCAAGTTATGGAACAGTCTTCCAGTTAATGTTTGGGACAAAGAAACAGTTTTGAATTTTTAAATCTAGACTCAAGACATATTTGTTTCGTCATTCTTTTCATAGCATTAGTTCATCTTAGGTGAAGGTTCAGATCTGGACGGTTGGAGCACTATATTACTGGAAAACTCAGATATCTGGATTGCCTTATGTTTTATGGAGCCCTCAGACCTGTTGTTCCCTCTGGATCTCATTCTTAACTTTCTTATTTTGCCCTTGCTAGTCTTGCCACAATTCTTGAATTATTTCTTTATCTGCAATTTCACTCTCTCTACTGTGTTTCACACACTACCACTGAAAGAGTGCCGAGCGACCTTGTTTCCAACACCCGCCTATCCACCTGGATAGTAAATTCTACACACTCAATGACAGATTCTTTTCAGGTTGTAGATCTGACCTAATTTTTAGACCTAATTTTCATCCGAGTCTGGTTCCGCTTAAGATTTCTTCCTCTCATCTCAGGAAGTTTTTCCTTGCCACTCGTTGGCAAAAATGAATATTACAGAGTCTCATATTTATATTTATAAACGGTATATAATTACTGTAATGCAGATTTGTGACAATGTTCCATTGTAAAAAGCACTCTATGAATAAAATCACTGACTTGAGTTATGAAAAAGTGTCAGGCATTATTTTATAAATCTACCTTGTGTCTATTGTTAAATGCACTATAAATACGAAGTATATTAAACTCATTCCAGTAGAAGTTGGCACAGTATGGAAAATGAAATTGATAATTTATATATTTCTTTAATGCATTTTAACACATGTTTAATAGCCTATTGCCCAATTTTAGGAACATGTTTCAGGTATAAAATGCATATTTTTCTTCTTAATTGGGAAAACTACAGTTGTAGTGTAGTGTACCCAAGTAAGCAGTCATGGCTGAGTAAATGTCTGCTGATGCAGTTTCCTTTAAACCTTCTGTGAGTAAAAAGCTCAGCTTTCATTCAGCAACAACTGCCTTACTGAAACATTCATCAAGTTCCATGTGCAGTGTATAGCATGCAAAGCCGAATACATGTGCAATATATCTGTCGTCTAAAGATGGAGAATGTGCTGGAGAAGGACAGTGACATACAGGCAGACCTGGATGACATTCTGAGTCAAATCCAGGACCTGGACAAATGGAGGGAAATATTTGATGCTCGGGGGTGAGAAATCTCTTGTAGCATTCTTATAAATATAGTCATCTGACACTACACTATTGAACATACCAACATTAAACTTTCAAAATAGATGCACTTTGTATACATTTTTGTCTATAGGAGAGCTGTGCTAATTAATTAACTAGCCTTCCTTCAATATCTGAGACATTAATGACCTTTAAAAGTATTTTTGGATGAATCTAATCTAGGTGTTTCATGCTTTATCTTGCAGGTTGGAACTACAAAATGGTATTGAGAAGGTAAGTCTTTAAATAAAGTTTGTCTTAATTAGGTGTCAGTTTGTATGTGTGTGTGTTATGTGGGTCAACATAATAACCTGAAACCTGGGCTCTCAAGTAACTGCATATCATGTGAGTCTGGCTAGAGACATACTGTGTTCTTGTGTGTGTGCAAGGGCACGTGTGCGAGTGAGTTCTGCTTCTGGCAACTTCAGGAACTATAGATGTATTTTGGCTTGTCAGTTGATTTTTGATCAGACCAATTCATGGATTCATGTGTAAAAGCTAGTAAGTGGACAGTTGCCAGAAGAAAGTAGCCACTGAAATGGAAAATTATAAGCAGTTGTTCCAGAGCATCAGCACTCTGCAATCCTCCAGCCTTAGTTATGTTGAACTACTTCAAGAAGAGGTGAAGAAGAACCAGGATGTAAGTGATCTGCTGACAGGAAACTTTTGCTAATGCAATGTAACTAATGATTTATGTCTTTCTGTATGTCAATCAATCTTTGTTTTTATGCCACTTTGTTTAATCTCTGTGGAAGAATACAATTTCTAAACATTTCTGTGAGAAACTGCATGAGAAAAACAGAATTGTTGATGATCGATAGCATATTCCACCTCTAATCTATAGTTCTCTTTTACAATAGCTGCAGAAAACTTACTATTTGAGGCAATGTTCAGTGTTCATGTTTTCCTTAACTATTTCTATCTTCGTCTCTGACACCTGTAGAGACATGCCGAGAGGCTTAAAGGTGAGGAAGAACCTGAGGATGTTTCCTGCTCTACTTCAGCCCATTCACTCCACAGCAATGCCAACTCGCTGATGGTGCCCTTTTCCATCCCTCGTGCACTAGCCGTCTCTCCCAGTCTGGGTGGACATCCTGTGTCTCCTGAACTTGCATTGGTAAGTTATTAAAATATGTTCATTTTATCCCAGTGTGTGTCCCTGTGTATGTGCCTCAAAGGAAAGCGCTACTGTATGTTATTACTATATGTCCATCCACGAATACTGTCTCAATATGGATCTATAGTAGCTCACGTTACACTGACCACTCTATATTAGTGACTCTGCTGTAGTTGATTATTCGTGGTATTATTATGTATGAATGATTTTTTCTCTTATACAGAGCATGAGGAAGATTTTGTTTGGAAATACATTACACACCTTCAATTACGAATGGAAGAAATCCTTTTTTAAATTCCGGGAACCATATTCAAATCTGTCCTATGCTTTGGAGGCTGAAAGAGTGAGTACTCTCATACTCTTAGTTAATATTTAATATGTATGTAATACAATCTTGACCAGCTCCAGGAAGAGACCCGGCTGTTCTTTAATTTAAAAATTATGCAGGCCATTGTACTCATGGGAACTTTCAGTAGAATAGAATCTTATATAGGCAGTGGTGTGTTTTTCTTACAGATTGGGCAACTCAGTTGTTAAAATGCAGACTGCTAGAAAGAGAGAATAGCAATAGTAACAGAGCTTCGAAAAAAAGCTGACATGAGTTTGAAATTCTCCGTCAGCTTATCCCTATCCCACAAAGCACATCTATGCAGCCAACCATTGCAAAGTGATAATGCCATATGACATGAAGTGCAGATCAAGTGACTATTGTTGATATAAGGTGTTGATATTTGCAACAAAACACGACATTTACCAGCTATTGGTAAACAGAGCAATTTTGGACAGACATTTTCAGCCTGGATATGCATTTCCAGTGTTTTAGCAAAAGTGTGAGCATCACAGGTGTACCAAGAGAGGAGGAACCATCAACAAACATACAGCCGAAAATCACATCGCAGATGACCACGCATGGTTAATGCAATAGGTGATCGTCCAATTAGCGAGCAGATACTGGAGCTGCTGCCCACTGCAAAAACAGCCCTACCAAAACTCATATACTCAGAGGTTCTCAAGCTGGTCTTCATGATTATGGCTTTTTATAGGCTAGGTCGTAAAAGGACAAATTTACTCAAAGTGATTTAATGCAAACTTCAATGTCATAAAAAAATACTTTGTAATGAAATCATGTCCTGTGACATGTTGGCCTATTGTTTCTGATAGTGGGAATTAGCCCACAATTCTTGCTTTAGTCATTAAGTTTTTACCTCACGTGTAAAAACGTTTTAAATGATTGTCTTCATACGCAGTCATTGTATGTCTTTGCCATGTTTGGCTGCACAAATGTGTTCCATGGGATAAGGATAAACTTACACATACGCTACCAATTCTACCAATCCAGATGGCACGCCTAATGTACATGTAAATAAAATCACACTTTATATCACACTGAACCCTTGATTTTTCAGGGGGGAGCTCGTGCCATTCAAATGGCAGTCCAAGCCTACATTATCAAATACCTGCTTTTCTCACGCCCATTGAGCTCGGAATGCTGTGGAATGGAGAGGTGAGAAAAGATTCCTGTTCTGTCCTCAGTTATGTGATGTAAATTATGCATTGAAAAATGATTATCTATAATAATCTTATATAATAATCTAATATCTTATCCTCCATGCTGCAGTCTGTTGGAAGTTGGGGAGAAAGAGCAGGAGAGAGCTTTGGCTGCTGCTTTGACTGATATTTTATGGACAGCTGGTGAGGAGCAAAGTGCCACTGTCTCCTTGGTTACACCAGATCGCTGCTTTACCCCCCATTTGAACTACAAACTGGATAACTTCACAGAGCGGGTACCATTTACAACGTACTGTCTGGTATCAATTACTCCATTCACATATGACTTCCGAGTCGCACAGTATCCCCAAACTATACTGAGAGGTTAAGTAGTTTGTGCCACTCTTTCTTTTATAGCTTCAGCTTTTCACATTTAAGGACAAAGAAGATATGACAACATTTATATACGAACATATTCACTGTGTAGGTATTTACATTTTTTGCTAAGTGAAATAATGGATATTTTATTGTTTGCCGTCTCATTATTAAATATAGTGCATATATATGCTTTTTTTGTTAAGTTCAATGAGGAGGGAAGCCATGGAGTCATTATATTTCTTTATAGCTTGATCTTATCAAGGTCAATTATGAGGTAAGTTAGTATTCATTTCAAGCCTAAAATTAGTGCACACACCCTCACATAATATACAGTATATTCTGTCCATTATATAAAGAGAACCAAATCTAGTGGTTCTCTAAATGGACTTGCTCGTATCTCAAATCTGATGAGAGAAAATGAAGATACAGTACATCATTTATTTTCTCAGATATGACTTGTCCATTCGCATTAATATTAATATTATTATTAAATACCCCAGTGATTTTGATACTTATTGGTGCGATATTAAAACCTTTGAGCACTTGTCACTTTTACAAGTCATGTACAATTTTATAAATGAGCGAATGTGTGATCTATCGTTTTTCTCATGCATTTTACACACACTGTTACTATATAATACCTATTAGCAGACTTGATCAGGTGACAAGTATAACCAGAACACATCACAAAGCATCTCTGGTTACTGAACTGGCAATATTTATTATTTTAAAAGGCAATATTATTTCAAAAGAGATTATTGAGAGGAAATGGAAATACATTTTTAAACCTTAGTTTAGATTCGGGTTTATGAGAAATTAACAGTGTAATCCCATTTTATATGTTGCCGTCTGGCTTGATAATTAGGCATAAAAAGTGATCAAGAGTAACAAATAAACTCCATGATTATATCCTGTATTATGTTTCTGTAAAGGGATAGTGTTCCATTGTAAAAAATTGCTATATGAATAAGGTTGAATTGAAATATTCGTAAGTAAAATATACGTCTTTCAACACTCTGTGATTTTTTGGAATATTTATTGCTGCGTCCACACAAGCGCTGACCGATACTGATACACAAAACACTGAATATAGGGAGCTAGGAGGATAAGATCAGGGACAAATTTTTGGGTGGTTGAGTTCACACATACAGCTCCAACTAAGTAAATTCTGAAATATTTTTAGGATTATCTTGCATGTATGAAAAGTTTATAAGTGATACATGAAGGCCAGACCGAAATTTGTCAGAGAGAACATAGACAAATACCAGTTTGGCATAAACCAAATACAGCATTACAGGTAAAGAACCTTATATCAACTAAATAAACTAATATAGAGGGTGAAATGTCATGGTTTCAGGGTGCTTTGTTGCAGCAGGGCCTGGACAGCTCACCCTAATTAAATCCACTATTCATTCTACAATGCACCAGAGGGTGCTTGAGTAACATGTAAGACAATCTGTAAAAAAAAATAAAGTTGAAGCAGAATTGAACCCTACAAACATGAGAATTGCCCACAAATTAAACAGTAACTCCACCAAGGATTAGCTTCGATCTAGGAAATGGAGTCAAAGCCCAGATCTTAACCCCATTGAGATGCTGTGGGGTGAAATGAAAGAATCCCATCTCACAGCTGAAAAAATTCTGCGCTAACTTTTCTCAGACCTGTGTCAGAGACTGTTATATGGCTGTCTATAGACTTCCCGTGTCTGGAAATCTATAGTATTTCAATCATAAATGTCATTGGAACTAAGATTATTATGCCTATAATTAGGACCATTAAATTAAGGGGTAGGCGAACATAGAAAGTGTGAAATGAGCAATCCTGAATATATAAATTACCCATCAGCAAACCTCTAAATATCCAAGGTTGCAAGAAGACCTGGATTTCAGCATGACTCATCTCTTACAGTCTGGCTTAGGCAACTTTGTGTGTCGCCAGGTAAGCAAGTCATATTTCTCTCTTAGAAAAAGATTTTTTTATACAGCGTTTGATAAAAATGTGAAATGTATGACAGCATTTTCAGGAATAAAACAAGTATTTATCTTCTTTCTGATGGCATAAGTGTTGGAGCATAATGTTTCTCTGTGATTAAACACATTCTACTGATTGCTACTAATTAAAACTTTAACATTTGCATTCATTAGGCCCTTTTAAACCTGTTGTTGACGGGCCATGCGAGTCCTAATGTCTTTAATGGGACATTGTCATGTGATGAACATGGAAATGCACTGGAGCAACCTCTCAATGGAGTACTGAATCGAAGCAATGTGGGATATCTACACTGGAGCCGGGAGCAAGCGGAACATGCCAGTCTGCCTGCTGTAAGCCTAACAAAATACTTATTATACTAAAAAATATTTTTTGTCAGGTCCACCATGTCAAATATAGACTGCTTAAAATGCTAGATTTACATTTGACAGTATGGCTCTGTTCTAGGAATTCCCTGCCTTTCTATGCACTCACTTTGAAAGCAGCTTGCTTATGTGATGGAATAATGCCTACCTCTGGTATCTCAGGGTTCCTGAATAGGATCAAAGGATTTAGTTTACACTGATGAATTCTCTGTCTTTTAGAAAGCCATAAAAAGATGTATGTAAAACACTTTCCAGTAGCAAATCTGTGTACAGACAGATTTTTTACCCCTTTCTTAAGCGTGTTAATTTTTTTTCCAAAATAGGACGTGTTAGAGGTAGTTGGCTGTCATGGCCTTAAGTTTGTTCCCTTGCAAGCCCTTTTTAAAAGTAGTTTAATGCATGGATTTTGTAAGAGATTATCTGCTGGAGTACCCAAGCAACATAGATGGAACTAAATTCCATAAATCAGTCATGTTTTTTTTCTCGAATCAAAGCACATAAATGCACATACTGTTTAAATATCCACTCTTCAAAAACATTAGCACATAAATTAGATGACCAACCTGTGTCATATGACATCAGTGTAGATTCCGAGAGCCCCAACCTCATGTATCGCGCAGATGATTCCTTGTACTTTGGCAGTATAATATAGTTTTGGAATAATACTGCTCAACTAAAGTTATGCAGCAACACATGTTCTTGCCTACCTCCTAAAGTTGACGGTTTTATATTCATATTCCAAGGCATGGAATATTCTGGAATATATACTAGTCATTTTGAAAATGAACAGTTACCATTCTTGATCTCACTGTCACAATCCACAGCATTTGTTACTCTACATCCCAAATATGTGAAGAGTCCAGTTGCTCCAAAGTTCTGACTTTTAGCTTTGTCTCCACTATGTCTTCAGTGTTGGTAGTTAATTTCATTTTAACTGAATTGATCAGCATGTTATATTCCTCTTCAGCTTTCTCAGTATGAGACACCAGCTTCTGTAGTTCTTCTTGTGATGTGGCCAATAAGACACTATCATCAGCATAACAGATTGTCAATGGTTCTTCCACGAACCCCGAATTCTCAAATTAATCTTGTAGTTCTTTCCTCATCACTTGTTCTCCTAGGATGTAAACAGACATGTGAACATTCCTTTTCTAACACTGAACCACGCTGATGTGTGATTGGCTGCTCTTACTGCTGCACATTGGTTATCCACAGTTGTCTATCCCAAACAATTTTTTTAATTAATTTAACAAAAATACAATGCCTGGTTCCCTTCTTTGCATTCTCCAGGATTATAGAGTTTATCTGATCCCTTATGGCTTTTCTTGACCTAAATTCAGCTTGTTCTTTGGGAAATCACTCCTTAAAACTTGGTCCGCATCCGGTTCACGATCACTTGCAACAGGATCTTGCTAGCATACTGTATGGTCAGGTCATATAGTTTCTTCACTGGAGAAAGTCTCCTTCATTAGGTAGTGGAATAAAAACTATGGTATGGTTTTTTGTCCTGTACAAGGCTGGTACAGGACAAGTTGAATACAGGCATGCAGCTGCGTTTCTGTGAATTTTCTACCAGCTCAATGCACAATGCTTGCAATTCGGATTGCTTATCTCTTCCGAACATCTTCTGAACTTTCCTTAGAAGTTTCTGTAAACACTAAAAGACTTTGTTTTTGCCTCATACTTCTTCTTTATTCTCTCATGATTCACTTGCAGTTCTTGTGTTCACTGCAGTTTTTCTGTGTTTTTCACTTAGCAGCTTTCAGCATGACATCCTTCATTTGCTGCCACAGTTCTGGTGTTTGTGGTTCTTCAAGTCAAGTAGAAAAAAGAAACCATCCAAGCATTGCCATATTGCACATGTACAGTACATCTCTCCATCGCAAGCACATATGTGAAAATCATGAGCACAGGAAGAATTGTGTGCACATTAATTATAATGTCATGCTCTAATGCGCTTTTAAACTTTTCTAATATTATAATTGTCCTCACGCGACAAGTAAATTTTACTGAGCTACACGAGTTTTGAAAGGATTGTTTTTTTCAGTTTATACAGTAAATGTTTAAGTTTGTAAAAGAAATGCAGATTTTTCTTTCAACAAAAGATTATTCCATTGCGTCCACTTTATGTACAGCAATAACATAATACATTTTAAATAATGTTATGATTTGGAATAGAATGTGCATTTCTCACAATAATGCGTGTACATATTTGAAAATAAAACCCATGATATTCATATATTCGGTTATAATCCGATTTTTAAAACCTTTTTTAAATCTTTAATTACTTTAAAAATTTGGAAATAAACAAAAAACTTTGATTTTTACTTTTAAGTTTTTTACATATGTAGACAGAGCAACGACAAAATCTATCATACATCTATTATATTTTCACCACCCCAACCAGGATCTCCTGCAAGCCCAAAAAAACATAAAAAAAAAAAAAAAAAAAAATAACAATTAGTAACGTAAAAATTAATATATTTTTATATATAAAATTTACTTTTAATTGTTTTGAAGTTTGTACATTCCCATGAGCATTAGTATAGTTAGTGCTACGTGTCCATGTTAGCTGTGTCCAATTCAATTCAATTTTATTTATAAATCGCCTTTAACAACAAGCATTGTCCCAAATGTGTGTCATGTTCCATGCGAAGC
>JAOUQT010000045.1:10035576-10050003 GCA_025769995.1 Xyliphius kryptos
CTTCACCAATGCTCCAGTTCTCTACCTTTCTACTTTTTCTCCTGCACACAAAATATATCTACATTTCTTCTCTCCATCATATCAGCCAGTTCTCTACCTTTCCCTTTCATCATCCCTACATTCAGGGTTACCCTCAATCCTACACTCTTGACTTTCCTGTTCTCTCTCTGTCTCCTCACACGCTTCCCTCCTCGTCGTCTTCTGTAAACAGTAGCCCAATTTCCGCTAGTACACTGTTTGGCACCAGTACTAGTGGTGGTCATTGTTAACCCGGGCCACGACTGATCCGGTATGTAATAACATTGATTAATTCACATATTTTATTTGGCAAATGTTTTACACCGGATGCCCTTCCTGACGTTACCGTCACTATTTACCTAGGCTTGGTACTGGCACTAAAAATACACTGGCGTGTGCTCTCTAATGGCTGGTATTAGAGGGGCATACCATTGAAAATAAACCAAGCAGCTGTAGGTGACCTCTTCACTGTGCTCCAAATGTGCAAACAACTTGTCACATTGTGTAAACAGAAAATGCTAAAGCAGTGCACAAGCAACCATCTTACAGTGGTGGATTCCCACACTCATATTTATACTGAATAGCAAGGGAAAGCTGGGTACTTATGGAAAACTATAAAGCTAAGAAAGAAAATTGTGACACTTGGTCTACTTTGCTCCAGGCATCTCCTACCCCAGAACACTGCAGCACTGACCCATTTTCTCATTCTTTTGTCCAAGTTGTGACAAATGTTCTTTTGCTGTTCACACCATATTTGGACAGGACATGGAATAGGAGTAAAAATATAATGTACTTGAGTCACACAAGAAGCAAAAAGTCAATAAAGAACTCAACAAAGAGGCTTTTGTGCCTTTAGAGCTGATTTGAATGAGTCTATTTATCACACCTGGCACAGTTGAATGTGACTTATCTGGCTGCAGGGGGTCAGATATTACAACTATAAGATGCCAAAAGCTGCTTAGAGGATATAAAAATGACTATAAGTCTGGATTCTTAAATCCGATCAGTCTGAAAGTGTTGATTAATTACAAGTACATACAACTGTATGGTGCTGACAGATGTAATTAAAATCACAGGTTGATATGAAGTCTAAGGCACTGGTGATTCTACAATAACATATAATTCACAGGGACTTGCAAAGAAGATACAAGGTCAACCTTTAATCTGTGACTGTTAATAGTCATATTAACTGCAATAATCTCTTACAAAGCCCCCAAGTTATGGAACAACCTTCCAGCTAACGCTCGGGCCAAGCATTCTCTTGCTAGTCTCAGTGGAATTTGCAATCTATCACATGCCACAGTTCTTAAATTAGTTCTCTACTATGATCATGTCCAATCATTTCTTTTTCTGTTATTTCTCTCTTCTTCTTGAGGTGTGCACACTACCACTGAGAGAATGCTGAGTCGACTTCGTCTCCAACACCCTCCGATCCACCTGGATGGCAAATCCTGCACACTCCATCACAGACTCTTTTTCAGTGTTGTTAATCAGATATAACCCAAATGAGGATGCAATTCCCTTCTGAGTCTGGTTACTCTCAAGGTTTCTTCCTCTTAGCATCTCAGGGAGTTTTTCCTTGCCATTGTCGCTGGTGCCATCGGCGGGAAAAATTAATCTTATTAAAGCTCAAATGTATATTTAGAAACGTTATATAATTTTTGTTAACTGCTTTGTGACAATGTTCCATTGTAAAAAGTGCTATATAAATTTAATTGAATTTAACATAAAAGTGGTTAGTGACCAACGGTCTCTATGCTTATATTCAGTGTTCTTTAGCTTGACAAATAAACGATAAGCTAAATAAAATAAATTGTTGGTTTTAACCTAGGTGGTCCTATTTGCTCCGCTATCTTCTAGAAAATGTTTCTCAGTCTGCTGTCAGTCCAAAAACCAGAATCCATCAGTCAATATAATTTGCAGACAGAACCACATATGATTTTCCCCTGAAACTGGAAACACCTACCCATCAGTCTGCCCCAATCTGCTAAAACCACCCATCACTCTGCCCCAATCTGCCACAACCACTCATCAGCCTGCACCAATATGCTAAAACCTCCACTTTCAAAACTCGTGCAAAAAAGAGTTTGTATTTACTTGTTGGGCAAGGACAATAATCAAATCCGTGGCGGAAAAAAGTTTTAGAGCACATTATAGTAAATGCACACAAAATTCTTCTTCCTGCCCCACGTTATGCATGTGAATTGTATGTGAATTGAAAGCATTTTTGTGCCCTCCTATCTTGGCATGAAAATTAAGCCGTAGTGGCCTGCCCAAACTACCACTGTGCTCATTTGTTGATCACTGAAAGTCTGCAAAACTAGTAATTCTGTGCCTAATTTTGTCTCAGGTGGGCAGCATGCTGAAGACACCCAAAATGCCTGTTTGGCTTTGCAACATCAATGGAACCTACAGTGTTTTATTTAGTCCAAACCGATCTCTGCTGTCTGACTGGAAAACTGAGCACATGTTCCAACTCTACTTCTACAACGGCCAACCAAGTCAAGTCAATACGACCATGCTGACCATAGGTAATGTTACTTAGCACGCAAAGCCATGTCTTTATTAACAATGAATGGAATCTAATTTAAAAAAAACAGATTTTTAAAAAAGGTTAAAAGGACTAATATTCAAACACCAGAACATACACAAAGGCAAACATTAAGAGTTAGTAAGGCAAGTAGGTGAAGTGATTTAATCCACTTTTTTTTTATCCTGCTTTTTTAGACACACATTCTCATCCCTGGGAGACTAAAAGCAAAGACAGTCAGGAAGACCCTGAGAAGAGGTTCCCCTCTGTAGAGATGACCATCAGGACTAAATGGGAAGGAGCAGCAATCGACTGGCATGGGACTGTACCTTTCTTCTGAAAAAGTTTTTAATTTCAATTTTTATACAATAAGAATTTATGTAAAATGGCATGTAAATAAAATGTATTTTAGAGTTATGTCTATGAATTATGTTTAAATTGTATATGAATTCTGAGTCTGTACAAAGTAAAGTCCTGTAGTAAAGTTCAAATTATATTTCTAACAGATTGAATAATTTGATTATAATACTCAAGTAACTCGTAGGTATGTAGGCATTTATCTTATTCAGAAGTTGTTGTTTTGTTAAAACTTGCTGCATAACATGCTCAAGTAGAAATACAAAGAGGATTACAACTTATAATAATATTACTTTACCTTCCTAAGACACAACATATTCATTATATTGCCCTTACAATATTTTAAAAGCATTGTGCTTAAAATATAAATCTAAAAATATCCAGCATACATATTTAATCTTTTAGTTCATATTTAATTAACATACCAAAGGCATTGGCCAAGTAAATTAGTAACAGGTTAAAGATTATCCAGTCATCTTTATTAACCAGGCAACATGCGCAATCCAGGACAATTCGGCTTTCAGTCTGCGTTGTAACAACCTGACCAAACTAAGCAGTTTGGTTCCAAACACTAATTTTGGTGAGAAAAAAAAGTTTGACCACTAAAATACCACAGAGATTGCACAAGTCTGTCTTTACTTAGTATTCCCCAGCACAACAACAGTAAAAGATCCATTAAAAAGGAAAGAAATCCAAAATATGCAAAACAGAACCAAAAGTCTATGCAAATAACGTCCTAAAGATACTCAAAAGTGAAATGCAAAAAGAAAAAACAAACAAAAAGAATAAATATAAATGAGCTCACCCAGTTTCTTGAGGTAGATCCACAATTTGAGGCTAATGCAATCTTCAAGGACAAAGATGAGAAGAAAAATGTTTAAAAGTTTGTTGAGGCTGGAGCAACAATGATCTACCAGGCCTTTCTTCCCTAACGTTGAACCTCCTTGAAAATGGCCGCCATCCTACCTTTTACTCTTCCCAAGCCAGGGATTATTTCAAAATAAGAACCCTATTGGAAATGAACATTAACAAAAAAAAACAAAAATAACAAAAACTTTAAACTGGGGGAACGTTCCCTGAAATCTCTGTAAGTGTTAATAGTTAAAATAGGCATGCCATAGGTCCCGGTTATGTAGTGGTGTCATAGCATTGTTTTGGTTATGCTGAAAAATGTAGAGGACAGCCCTACAAACACAGAGAGAACATCCATAGAAACACCAAAAAACAGGTTCTTGAACTCAGGATTGAACCTGGAACCTTAGAGATATGAGGTTGTATCACTGATGCACCTGGTGCACTGATGCCTGACTTAGAATACTAGATTCTGTTAATTAAAATTTAAAATGGTAATAATAAAAACTTCCCAGTGTCTCTTTGTAGCCCACAGTGCAGAGCTTGTTTTTTGTCTGTAATCTGTATTGGCCGGTTTTAAAGTATAGTACCACTACACTTTGTCACAGAGTTATTTTGCTTAACACAATGTAGACAGAGTAATATACATTAAATGGTTATAGACAAATGGTCAGTAGAAATGCATAACTAAAGTTTATTGTAACTGTCAGTATTCAAATGCTAACTTCACAGGATATGCACATGTATTACAGCCTAATGGAACATTATAGAAAAGACTAGTCTTTAAAAAACACAAGATATAATAAAGTTATTTATAAATACAACCGGTTTCCTCCCACAGTCCAATAACATGAACGTTAGGTAAATTGGAAATGCTAAATTGTCATTCTAGGTGAATTGGAGAAGCTAAAGTGTCCGGTCCTAAGCCCAACAGGGTGATGGTTGCGTCAGGAAGGGCATCTGGCGTAAAACATGTGCCAGATCCTAATGTGAGGGACACGCTGTGGCGACCCCTGGTGACAGGGCAAAAAGCCGAAAGATGAAGAAAAAAATATACAATAATAGCAACTGGGCATTCAGTATCTAATGACTGTTTAGAATAATTCTGTAACTGAGTACAGGGGAATGCAGTTCAATTTGCAGAAGAAATATAAATGTTGTATGATCAGTATATATTTCACTGAGCCCAAATCATGAAACTGAGCCCTTCTTGTTTACCTGAACAGGTGTGCAAATGTATATTAGAGTTGAATGCTACAGAGTTTTAGACATTATTGTTTAATGCAAACTTTTAGACTATTACAAAGACCTGACAACAGGTTATATTCTCATAAATAATACAATTGCCATTATACGCATTATACGTTTACTGCTGCAGGTTCCTTTAATAAAAAATAACAATGCTGTCTGTTCTGTTTTTGTAGCATGGAACTTAGATTAAATGAATAATTTTCTTGCAGTTTTTTAAGGATGTGACTGTCACAAGAGAGCCCGTGTGATGTGTTGTGTTGCAATAACAATGCTTACTATAGCTGACTTACAGCACTTACCAAAGACAGTTTACTAAAAGACCTGTATAGAAATATAACACACAATGAATAACCAAATACAGTGATCATGGATCTTTATAACATTAGATAATATGATAAAAAGCTAAATCTAAATATAATACCTGCAATATATTGGTCTTGCATATGAATTAAAAAGTGGCATGATAATTGTATGTCTTTAACAATCAAGCCAGTCTCTTATGTTAGGTGCATTAAAATATAACCCAATGCTTTTTAAAAGCTTTAGACACAGGACCTCTTTTTAAAATACCAAAATAATAAAGAAATAAGTCTCATTTATGTTCCTGAGTCTTTATTTCATGAGTGACCCCCCAGAATCTCTTCTAGGTTTATGTCTTTCATCCAGTCATCATTTCCTGAACCTGATTTCAGCAGGGAATCGATGAAGTCTGAGTCTGCATTGATCCCGGGTACTGTATTATCCCCATCCTGCAGAAAATCAAAGGTGAGGCGGCCGGGGCGACTATTCTGATAGGCACCAGGACCTTGTGTCGTGCCTCCATATGTGCTCATGCACCCCTGATGAGTTGGAGAGGACTGGTTTAGTCTGGTGATCCCTATGAGTGGGGGAATGTGTGGCTGATTGGCTCTAGGACCAGGTCCCCTAATCCCAGGGTTTACAGGGATTAGTCCAGAATGGGGCACTACCTGATTTGGTGGACCAATGTGTCTTGGGGGGAAGTGAGCATCAGTTTGTGCACCCTGTGGTGTTGCCGGGCCTGGAATTCGCTTAATGTCCAGTTGCTTTGTAACAGCTTCCCAGCTAATAGCAGTTTCCCTGCCTCCAATGGTGGTCATGCAACCCAACGCTTGACCAAGAACTGAATCTTGGCTTGAGGTGGCTCTTACCTGCCCTTGGTTAGGGGCAATTCCCTGGAACTGTGGCTTATTTTGATGCATCCCAATTTGCATCTGACTGTTTGTCTGTTGGTGCAGTTGGGCTGCACAATTTGGGGCTTCTGAATGATCAGATCTACTAGAAAACAATCTGTCTCCAGCAGTGGTTGTCAATTTGACTCCTTGGCCATTGGACATATGGCACGATATGGATTGGATCTCCCTCTGATCAGAGCTGTTACTTGTCATTGGTGACGATGTCAGACCTGGGCACAAAAAAGCTCATGAAGAGAAATTATATTATAATAAAATATAGCTTAAAATATTAAAAGGGGACAATATAATATACATTTTTAACTAAAATATCATAAAATAATTAACACACTGATGGTTTTGTAGGGACAGTAATAAAGAGACATCAATAACCAAACACAGATTAGCATTTTTTTATTAGAGGAAAGTAAAGGAGAAAATAAAAAATGCATACTTGGGTAAAGATTTGGGTGCTGTGGTTGTTTATAGTCAGGTGGAGGTCTTGTTAAATGCCTGTTAAACTGATCCTGTCGGTTGAATTTCTCCTGAAATATAAATGAAGGCAATAAATAAATAAATAAATAACAGATCCAATAAGCAATAATGCATCTCTGTCTGAAAACAAAAGCTTTTAAACAGTCATTTCATGATACTGAATATTTCTCCTAACTTCCTGTTAGAAGTAACACAGCAACATCTTGATAGACAGTTTTTCAGATAATAAAACATGTAGGTAAACTACAAAGCAGGCAGATTTTTACAGACTCCGTCTTTTACAGAAAAAGATGCAGATGATGAAGACAATTTTAATCTGTTACTCACTGAGTCACTGGAGTGCTGTTGGGGTTGGCTTAGTTGTCTCTGACATTTGCTGTTGTTTATCTGCTGAGTGCTGGGTGCAGACGGATGGTGCTGCTGGGTCACTAGACAGCCGTTTTCTGCGAAACGTGACCCAGGTGCCAATCCCTATTGAAAGACAAAAAGACATACATGTTTCTTAATAGATAATAAAATAAATATTTAGTCCAGAAGGCGGAATTTATGTAGTAGTTAACAATAAATGTTAATACTTCAGGTATTACACTTAGGCTACAGTTTAACATCTGTATTCCATTACTGCTTTAAACCAACATCAATAAAGCCTTATTGTAAGCTCTAGCACTTCAGTGAGCCCAATTGATCAACTTTATTTGGGTCTTGTAATTGCATGACTAGTCCACAAGATGTCCTGCTTTATCGAATATTTTGTTGTTTTAAAGCACAAAGCTTTCTTGCTCATGAAGTACATGGCGTCACATAATTCCCACGACTCATGTTCTTTTTACATGCCCATTAAAAGACAAAAAAGAGAACAATGCATGTCCTTTTTAATAAATATTTCCATGGTTTACTTGGGTGCTGTATCTTATTCATTTTTAAGAATTAAGCCAAAAGCCAAAATTATGTCCAAGGTTTTTTTTTTCAGGGCTCATGATACAGTATATTCTAATGATATATACAGACCTGAGAGAAAAAGCCAGCAGAAAGCATTTCTTTGTACGAATTGGCATACACACTATAAGTCTGCTTAACTCTAGACAGATGTACACCAATTTTCCTAAAGATATTTCCCTCAATTTGTGTTTCGATGATGGTGCTGGAGATTAATGTCTTAAATGTTGCTCCAGAAATGGTCAAAAGATTACATGTGGTGTCTGTGAAAGCCATTGCATATGATTTACAATCATTTTCATTCTCATCAAACCATTCGGCAAGCCCTCGTGTTCTCTGTGTGGGGGTCGAGTCATCATGAATGAGCTCACTCGGATTAGGATAGAAATGCCTCTCACAACAGCATGGAGCCATTGGTTTTTCCTTTAATTTGTCAAATGTCTGTGTAATTTTCAGTACATTTTGTGAAAGCCTGTTCCTTCTGAAAAAAATCTTGGTAAAAGACCATCTTGTGAAAGATGCCTGTGCCAATATGATGAAAACTCTGCCCTGTTGTTAGACCACTGTAATGCCTTAAACACATGATAACAAAGAAGCATATGCTGTGGTCTGTTTATTAACACTTAACAGTGCATGGTGTGTAGCAGGTTAATAAATATACTTTATTTCTTTACTGATCTCATGGTGAATATATAAAATCATAAAGATGACAGGTTTTTATTTATGCGACAGGAGTGAAAACTTAAAGCATACAGTGAGATATATCTTCATACTCTGCTAAAGGGCGGCCTAGTGATGAAGTGGGTTGTGCTCCTGCCTTACAGCAAGACGGCCATAGGTTCGATTCTGGTTACAGCGTCCTGTCTGTGTGAAGTTTGCATGCGCTCACTGTGTCTGATTGGGTTTTCACTGGGTGCTCCAGTTTCCTTCCACAGTTCAAAGACAGGTTAATGGTGTCTCTAAAATGTCCTTAGTGTGTGAGTGAGTGTCTGGCCTACAATAGAGTACAGCCCTGTCTAGGATTCTTCCTGCCTTGCACTCTGCTGCCGAATATGTGACCCTGGTCTGACCAAACAAATAAGTTTGTTCAGAAATAAATAAATTAATGAATATTTTGCAAAAAATATCTATTTTTTTGGCTATTTACAAGTCAATGAGCTTCCAGTATTCTGCATGCTTGTTACTGATACTGCCTCTGAACCTGCTTTGAATATCAATACTCAAATGCAGCTGGATTCACTCTCGCCTCTTTCCTCAAACAGATCAGATACACAACCATTCAAACAATCAATTTCTCATAAAATAATATCAAACACACTAGGTCATCAGACTATTGCAGTATCAAGAAAGACTCAAAACAATTCTAATTTAAAGAAATAATGAAATTCATATCTAAGGCAGGTGTCACTGACCTTGATTGGGTGACCAGAACACAGTACACAACTCAGGTATACTTGTTTAATGAAATGCCCAAGTAAAATGCCCAAGGCACTGACGACCATCATTTCCACCAACGATAATTAGTGTGCAGTACATATGGCGTGCTAATAGAGACAAAATATATCAAATGTGTGATCGCATTGGAAAACACATGGACAATAGGCATGTCTTAGTTCCAGAGTGAGGACTATGGATAAAAGTGAAGTGCAGCACTCATAGAGTCAGGATGTGATGTTAAAAAAAATACACAAATGGAATCACACGAACAACTTGTTATTGCAGTGCTGATGAGCCCCTATTACTGAAGATACTTGCTTTTTTCACGAGCTATCTAGTCAGCTAAAACATTTTATATACACACACAAATACACAAAAGCCACAAAAGTTCACTCTGAAGGACCTTTAAATAATGAAATAGATCTTTGTGTATTATGGGATGTATTCCCTGCTACAACAAGCTATAGAAAAAGAGATCTGAATAAAAGTACACTTTGCACGATGACTTATTCAGTGCCCGGCTATTTGCAGCTGTACAGTTCGTGCTGAGGAAGAACATGCTATGGTCCCATGCTGAACTGGATCAGCCCTGAGAAGTCCACTAATTAATTAGAGGGCAAGCTAAGATCACAGTTTCCCTGCTGGGAGTTCGCTGAACCTATACTTCAATGTGACATTTGAAATTTTCACTGAAATATGCACACAGTAATTTGCAGGTCATCATTTTAATAGGGCTATATGAAGTATAATATTTCAAATATCGAATACACATTATATTTTAAACAAAGTTCTCGAATTTCATCTTAAAGTTACAATTCCAAGAACAAGTCATTTTCTCACTTTTCTGTTCAAGAGTTCATACCCTGCTTATTTATTACCCCCAATCAGAGGCATGGCAAGAAATCATGACCAATCTGAACTAGAGCCAACGTGCCTTACGTTACATTCAGAAAGCCTTTCAGTGGTCTGTGCTATATGGGTGGTAGAGACTGAGAGATTCATTAGTGTCGATGGCTCGCTAATTCACTCTTTGTTATCCTGATGTGTCATAAGGCTGTTTTCCATCTCTGCTCCACTCTTCGCTCTTCAGAACCACGTTAAATGCATACCACATGTGGTTGCGGACTTCATAAAGAAGGGCTGTGATTTAGGCTCTCATTCTAGCCTGCATTACAAGCAGCTGACACAGCTCCAGGCCCGAGACTCACTACTCTCTCACAACACTTCCTGCAGTCTGAAAGCAGGAACGTTGTCCCCTGGGAGCAGCTCGGCATCTGGAGTTGGCTCCGGATCGTTTTCCCAGGAAACAAGCACTCAGCTTGCAATGCAGCTCAACCAACCTGGCACCCCCTCCTATTTTGTCACAAAGATGGGAATCCAGAAAAAATAAACAAGAAAAAAATATAATGCCATACAAATGTGAAGACTGTTTGTTACAGGAATATAACATTTAGTGATGAACTATGTAAATATACTTTATAAAGCTACAATTTCTGGGAAATCAAATGCCAACATTTTATGTTTTATGACACTGAATACTGTATAAATGTTTAAGCTGTTAAAGCTCAATGCCAAAATTCTGAGAAAAATTGCTGAGGGAGGGGCTTTACTATTGTGAGTGTATTAAAAACGGACAAAATGCTTGATCAGCACTTTTTCACTGACATTCTTTGTTAAAACTTTTCTCTTCATTTTCTAGGAAAGTACAAATTCTGATAAATATAACTTTGTTTATTTTATACTACTAAGTCATACTTATAAGTGCATATTTTATTTTAAATATACTTTAAATATACATGCTTTAAATTCATTTGCAAATAGAGATATTGTGTTTTATTATTATTATTTAACCTCATTTCAAAACCCATGATGTTTCATAACAGGCAAAAGGTCATACTCATACATAAGGTTATATTCATATTAGGCATTTAAAAACTGTTTCCTAGTCCCGACTGGCACTATCTGAAGCCCTGCAGCCTAAACATTTTACAGTGTTTTAATAAAAGTAAAAATAAAGGCACCGGACCCTGACACTATGTTTTGAATAAGAATGTCACATAACTTTAAATGGCCAAAAAGAAGACATATTTTAGATTATAATTCGTTATCTTTTCATATACTGCCTGTTATTTTTATATTTCTATATCCTTTTGAATGCCATTTTCTAATATTTCTAATAAACTCTTTTGAATGTTTTCAATATAAAAACAGAATATTTCTTTCACTGACTGAGGTGTGCTTTTGATTTCAAAATATGTAAGAAAAGCCATTAAAGATGTGAGGTTTTGAATACGGTATGTAATTTGCGACCTACTTACGACCTGGAAGGAAGATAGAATTTAGTATGTTCAATTCAGCCGATATGCATACTTTTGGACTGTGGGAGGAAAACAGAGCACATGGAGGAAACCAGAACACATGGAGGAAACCCACACAGACAGAGGGAGAACATGCAACCCCCACATAGAAATGATAAAAGCCGCCCCAACCAGAGATCTAAGCCAAGGCCCTCTTTTTGCCAAATAATTGAGAAGCTCCTATACGTCAAGCTATAATCCCATAAAATAAGCCACAGAAGCTGCAGGGACAAATGTCTCACAACCAAACCAGCAAGCACTACAATTACACTACACTACACATTTTTAATAAAATCTGGAATATCTATGTGACACAGCATATAAATATGCTCCTAAGCAGAAAATTAAGCACATTGCCTCCCATCTGGAACCCAGTTCAGATGCTCTCAAGATGACGACAGGGCAGTTGCCTGTAAGAATAAGAGAATGAAAAACAGAGCCTATAAATTCATCTTTACACAGAATTTTTGCAAGCTTCTCCTGCTGTGAGGAAGTATATCTCTGTTCATGAGGGTTCCAGTGGGACT
Organism: Xyliphius kryptos; assembly: GCA_025769995.1. Lineage (NCBI taxonomy): Eukaryota > Metazoa > Chordata > Actinopteri > Siluriformes > Aspredinidae > Xyliphius > Xyliphius kryptos. The sequence goes on from JAOUQT010000045.1 coordinate 10,047,527, forward strand.
GTGGCACCATTTCAGGGGCCATTATTTCCATGGCATTACTAATTCAGTTGACTGTGGGAAGACTGAGCACTCCCATTTTTCTCCCCTGTTGTAGCAGAAGCTGTGCCTTTGTTTCCGTTTTAGCAGTGTGGTTAACCCCATCAGTGCTGCTATCAGTTATATTTCTTAGCAAACATAATGTTTCATAAACAGTACACATATTTAAAAATGTTGAATATCAACCTTATTAACAAGTCAAATTATGGGAAAGCGTCATATATACAAATATTTGATGTAAACACAGGGTTTCTGAGGGTATCAGCAAGTCTAATATGTATTGTAATGCCCTGTTAATGCCAATTGAATATTTTGTAATGCCATAAACATACATGGGCATAATCAGCCTCCTAAAATTGGACCAGGATGTCTGCTGGTTTACTCTTTGTGGACCGGTTTAAACTCTTATCTAACATAAGCACAATTGATCCAGCAGAATTCAGTTTGTTCTTTCCAAGTCCAGCTTATATAATGTAACAAGTTTCCACTGGGAAAAGATTTTCAGATTTGCGAATGAATAAAACAATACAGAAATTCCATCATTAGCTGCATATGAGTGGTGCTAGATATATTTTAAAATAATTTAAGATGTTGTAATATTACTTCATATCTAACTAACATGATGTTGCTGGAATTATACCTAATGCTTTTAATGTATTTTTAAAAGGTTAATTTCTGCGTGGAGTTTGTTGGTTATAGTTACTTGTATATTTGCATGGGTTTCCACAGAGGGGAAATGACCCTGTTTTAAAACCCGGACACTATACAATTTACAGTGTCTTGATAAAAATGCACTGGTCCCTGACTAAAGGTTTTAAATAAGGATGACCTCTTGTAGCCAATAAAAAGACATATTATAAATCTTTTCGAGTACTGGCCATTATTTTTATATTTTTACTTGTGTAATTTTTCATTGTGTTTTAACATGTTTTCAATATTAATCACTAACCAGTTGGCACAGTGGATAGTGCTGTGGACTCACAGCAAGAAGATCCCAAGTTCAAGCCAACTTTGTAAATTTTTGTGTGTGCAGTTTGCATGTTCTCAGTGTTGTAATATTACTTCATATCTAACTAACATGATGTTGCTGGAATTAAACCTAATGCTTTTAATGTAATTTTAAAACCGTTATATATGCAAAATACCTTTAATGACTGTTGCAGGTTTTTTAATACCCCATGGAAAACATGCAAAATCTGAACAACCCAAGAAATAGCAGTTGCACTTCTGTCTCTGTCTGAAAACAAACTAACAAATGTTGAAAAGTGAGTGAAAAGTGTTTATTCAGTTATATGCTTTCATTATTTTATTCGATGTAATCAATGTTGACAATGTAGCCACAGGGCTAATTCTCATGACTTTGTAATCTTGCATTCAGAAACATTTCCAAGCTTAGCTTTAAAATTTCCTCTGAATCCCTATTTCTTTTGTTCATTAGATTTAATACTTGGTCATAATCCCACTGGTGCATTTATAGTAGGAGTACTTTGTGTTTATTTTAGCATAATTTTCCTGTCATTAAATTGACATTTTAATTGCAAAACAAACATACACATAGTTTCTCAGTTTTCAGCCTCTGAAAATGAAAGGCTATCCAAACCTAAACTCGCTGGCTCATATATGAAGGCAATTCAATGGAATACACAGAAACATAAATGATGCTCTGGACAAGCAAATGCCTTTGGAGTGTTTCCTTTATCAATATATCTTTTATATCAACGGCCACATTTTACTCAAAAAGGAGTCTATAGTGTCCAACAATTCTTCTCTCTTTACAGGCATGATAATCTCATTGTGTCTAAATCAATAAAAGTGAGGTTTGGACTAAATGACAATTGTATTGTCAATAGATTACAAATATTGCTTTTGCTGTCTGACTTCAGAGCAGGGTGAATGTACTTTTCTCTGATGCTTAGCAAATAACTTAATAAAATATAAAGCCGCTCATAAAATGCATTATTTAACACGGCTACTTTATTCTACCTTGTTACCTTTGTTATCATTCTGGACTTCAGTAGTGGTAGCAAGCCTGATCATAGTAACAGGTCCAAAAAATCTGGCTACATGCTAGTGAAACTACCAAGTTGTGATTCCTGGGTCAGGTTCATTTCTGTGTGGAGTTTGTTTGTTTATAGTTACTTGCATATTTGCATTGGTTTCCACAGAGGGGAAATGAACCTGTTTTAAAACCCGGACACTATACAGTTTACAGTGTCTTGATAAAAATGCACTGGTCCCTGACCAAAGGTTTTAAATGAGGACGACCTCTTGTATCCAATAAAAAGACATATTATAAATCTTTTCAAGTACTGGCCATTATTTTCATATTTTTACTTGCCAATTTTTTGTGTTTTAACATGTTTTTAATATGAATTACTAACCGGGTGGCACAGTGGATAGTGCTGTGGACTTACAGCAAGAAGATTCCAAGTTTGAGCCGA
>JAOUQT010000045.1:10055305-10066985 GCA_025769995.1 Xyliphius kryptos
TTTTTATCTTTTTACTTGCCAATTTTTTGTGTTTTAACATGTTTTTAATATGAATCACTAACTGGGTGGCACAGTGAATAGTGCTGTGGACTTACAGCAAGAAGATTCCAAGTTTGAGCCGACTGATGTTCTCAGTGCTTGCACAGGTTTTTTCTCCGGGTGCTCCATTTCAAAGCGATGCATGATAGGTTAATTTGTCTCTCTAAATTGCCTGTTAGTGTGTGATTTTGTGTGCCCTGCAATGTCCTGTCTAGTGTTGTTCCGGCCTCTCAGTTGCTGGGTGGGCATTAGATTCCTGTGACCCTAAAACTAGGATAAAGTGGGTATAGAAAATGAATGAAAAGCACTAACCACAGTTTGTTTTACATGTTAAAATACAGAGAAAGAAGCTTCCCCTCATCAGCTATTAAAAGATGTCTATGTGACATACACCAATTTGTGCCATGTGATCTGTTGTAGTCATAAATAAATAAAAAAAGTTTTTACATTCCCCATTTAATAAAACATTGTACTCAAAAACAAAGGTATTTCTAGTAGCCCTTAGTAAAGTATAGCAGCCTATACTAACTCCTGTCCAGCACTATTGCCAAATCTGTTGTTAATTGGCAGTAGTTAGAAGAAGGCACAAGACAGAACTGAACATATTTGTACAAGTCAGTTGCACCATTCATTTATTTTTACCATACGCTGCTTAGAGCTGAAATGGGCTTAGATGGAACATAGGTAGAACATGAAAATAATAATAATAATAATAATCGGGAGAGAATACCTGCAACTATCTGCAGTAACTCTAAAACTCTACTGAGACACCCAGGGAGCAGTAGGGGGTTTAAGGTGCAATTACACTTAAACTGGGAATGATTCACTCCAGATTGAGGATCAAACCGGTGACCCTTTCTCTGACCACTAAACAACCATGGGCCGCCCCAATAAGAATATAATTTAAATAAATCAAGGTTTTTATTTAGACTTAAATTTATATCGCAGGAAATCTTGATCTAGGATAAATACTGATAGTCCACCATTTAGATAGATTTATTCAATATCTTCCCTGTTTATTATATTTTGAGTAAAATCAAACATTTCCTTTTTAATGATATCCTTCTAATACATGCGTATTATGAATGACATATCTTTCTAAACAAGCAAAATCACAATTTAAACTAAAATGTATTTATTTTAGTCTAAAATAAGGTAAAATGACAAAAATATGTTTAATCTACATGTAAAAATGTTGAAACTGACAAAACAGATAAACTGCAATTGGAACCCTGATTAATGTCTTGCTTAGCATCCTCTTCACTGAGAATTCCGTTGGAGATGGTGTGAGTTTTATGTTATTGTTTCAGTTATGTTGCACAAACGTAAGAATTGGGATGTTCTAAATCTCCCAGTCGTAACAAAACAGTTGTTTAACCATGGGCACCAGACTCAGCATACTCCACAACTTGTCCCTCACAGCTAACAAACTCCAATTAACAAATCCTGCTGTGCACATCTCTGCCGTGGTGCAGAGCAATTGTGACAGGCAGAGAAATTAGAAGGCTTGCATGTTAATCCATAACAGTCTAGTGAGCCAGGACCCTCCTTAAATCGCTGTTAGGATATATACATATTCAAAATGCCCTGCAACTGCTCAGATACAAGAAAGCGTGGTTTTGTGTAACAGGACCAAAAAAACCAACATCACAGTAAAGCCATAGAGGGTTTAATTAAATAAAGTAAAGAAACAGTCTGAGTGCAGGGTGAGCTTTATGTAAAAAGGTAAATAAAGATAAATAAAAGCTCATTTTACTAACATATCAGATAGACCAGGACTGAGAAAGAGAAAACTAATATAGATTTGGAGATCAGTAAAATTTTCCCACAGCATTAATTCAAAAGTATTATACAATAATGCAATAAATGAAACAATTCACAGTTGGCTTGTACCATGTCCCACCCATAAGCCAATACGAAAATAATCATTCTAGTCTGAGACTCAACAAGACACAACATGTCAGATTCTTCTAAAGCTGTGTTGAAATGCAAACACTAATTCCTGGAGGTAGAAGGGAAACAAATCATATATATTTCTGATATAATGGATATAACTGACATTTTCATTGTTTTCAGTAAAAAACTAAATAAAAATTCTCAAATGTGAAACCTGCAAAATACTCAAGAAATCCTCTGAAATTCTCCACAATTAATCGTTTAATTCTAATAGGTAGTGTCATTGCGAATAGCCAATTAATTGTTATTTGACAGTTCACAATGTTTTTCAGTGCAAGACTGGAAAGAAATTAGAAAATGGAAAGTTCAGGGAGTCTGGGAAAATCTCAGCATGTAAAGGCCAAGGGTGAAAATGGTTGATGAATATGCATTGCCATCAATCCCTCAGTTGAGCCCACAATGCAACCTGAAACTGTATTATGCAAATAGGAATACATATTATTTTTGCATAAAAATGCAGGTGAGTTCTCTGGGGAAAAAGTCATGGGATTTTCCATTCTGTGTTCAGATAATTCATTGTTTTGTCTTTATTTCAGGACGATGATGGCATGAATGATCTGCTGGATTTTGTAATTGAGCTGCTCACATATTGTGGAGTTTAAGCAATTTTACTTTACTTTTTAATTTACAAAATTCCACTTGCACAACTGCAACACAGTATCTTCAATTCCCAAATGATTACAATGTACAATGAAAATAATTTATGTGTACTAGTGATCACTTTTATATTTTCTTTTTTTTGTCTGTTAAATAAAGTTTGATTTGATTTAACAGATTAGAGATTTAGATTAGAGCTGCTGGAAAAAGCCAGGAGTGTTCGTAACTAGGTGCCTGACTCCCTGGGCTGCAACAGCTGACTAGAGGATTGGGATGTTTAGTCAGCTTATGCCTCTATCAAGGAGAACATCTGTTCAGCCAACCATCGTTAAGCGATAGAGGCACATGACATTGCATCTTTAAACCATGCCCCAAATTTAGGTTTGTTATGTGCTCATCAACAGTTTAATAGCGCAATCATTAATCACAAAAATATAGTTGCTTAGTTTCTTCGTTTTAACATTATTATTAGTGGTGGAAAATCAGGATACATTTTCAAAAAGTGTTTTACCTGTCTTTGTTGGTTGACTTTATAATTGTTTCCAGGCCCATGCTGGTTGAGGGGAGGCCTCTGGGGCTTTGGTTGTAGACATGATTGCATAGACAACTGGAACTGTGTGTTTTGACTGTTTGTCTGCTTGCTCTGTGACCCGGTCATTTGGGGGATTTGTTGGCCTGTGGTTGAAGTTGATGCCTTAGGGGTGAAATGCAGCATTGGTTTATTGCCGAGAGACTTCATGTCAGTGGAATTTGATGGGTTATAAGCACTGGGTTTAAAGATGCAGTTGGGCACGCTTTTGCCCTGACCAGTGCCATGAGAGCTAATTCTTGGTTGGCTTAGCAAACCAGAGCTGGACATGTTTTCCTGGCAAAAGGCACTGGGATGAACACTTATGGAGGACCAATTCCTCACTCCTGCAGTTTGTTGTTGGTGGTGTAGTAGAGAAGGCTGATGTTTGGGCTGCTGATTTGCTGCCATTTGCTTTAGCTGCTCAGCATGTGACATCTCTGGCCAAGCATTTATTCCTCTTGAAGATGTTCCTGTGGTCTGTGGTACATGATTGTGGGGCATTTGAATGGGCCCAATAGGGGAAGTTGACATACTATTGGTGGTCATTGAGAAGGAGGGTCCAGCAGATGATGGCCTTAGCTGTGGAGAGTTTTCTGGTGCTTGACCAAAATCAGGTGAATACTCTGTCTTGATTGGTTTATCTAAATGAGGGCGGACATTGACTGCACCAGCTGAGCTTGGTCGACTGAGATCCAAACCAAAGTCGTCATCTTGTTTCAACATTTTTTCCAACTCAATGTCATTAAGAGGTGGTACTGACTTGGTGAGCTCATCAAACAGATCCTGGAGTTCAGGGTCAATCTGTCCTCCGCCCTCATCTTTAAAGTCAAACACCATCATTGCAGGCTCTGCTGATGAATGGCTGCAGGTATGAATATCAGCTGGCTCTTTCTTCATCTCTCTTAGAGTCATATGGAAAATATCACTGCCTACACCTTGGCCCATCATGAATGAATCTTTCCGCCTGGGAATGTGACCCAGAGATAAAGAGCCAGCTAAAGTTGCAGGCTGCCCTGAATCTACAGAGCAAGCACCAGCATGATGAGAACCTGGCTCCATACAAAGACGCTTGAAGTCTGGCACTGGGCCCACACAGAAGTGTCCATTCTGCTTAGCAGAGTACTCAGAAGGCTGCCCCTCAATCTTTCTTCTCAGGGAACCCTGGAGCTGTAAAGGCAGAGAATTAATTATTAATTAGAAAAAATTGAGTCAATTTTCTGTTTAAAAAATGTTTAAACATTTACATGAATGTAATGATTGACAATTAAAATCTAGTTTTACAGACATCTGTGGACACATTTTTTACACTGAGGTCAAACTGAGCAGTTTTCTGCTGATGGAAGTGCACATAGTAAGAGCATTTTCTATATGATTAATAAAGTCTTATTTAAAAACTTCCTTAATGTGAAAAGCCTTTTTAAATGTTGATGACATATCTAAATATTACAGTGAAAAACTCAGAACAAATGACCTAAAGGGTTTTCTGCCTTGTTAACTTGGCCATTTTGGATAAAAACCAAAGCAGAGAATTGTTCATTTTCTCCTTCATGATCACATGATACATTTGGGATAGCTGAAAGTTGATGGATGATAAAATTACAAGTTAGTTTAAAAAAAACAAACAGTACACTGTTACATTAGCCGTGAGAGTTAGCAACGGTTAATCCACCTGTCTTTTTAACAAAAAGGCTCTGCCTTTTAATTTATAATTTACTGGCAAAAATATGCTCAAGCAAACAGGGTTTAACAACAACAATAAATGTTTTCAGAAACCCCTTTATTAACAGAGCAGTTAAATTTAGCCATCAGATATACAGAGCAGCTAGACAAAGAAATCCTTTATCCGTTTGGCTCATTTGCATGAATTATATTTCCCTCTCTTGGCTCGGTGAAAGGATAGCAGTATTCTCCTTTGTTAAAGAGACAGTTCTCTTTGTCTCTCATGTCTACTTTTATGTAAATGAGACCAGAACAATGACTCATAAGTCCCTTTAAAGTCACTGTACCGAAGTGCTCACAATTGTAGCTGAGTACATATGCACAGTAGCTTCTAGTGCAATAATGCCTCTAGGAAAAAAGAATAAAATCTAGAAAAAAAGTGTTATATAAATGTCTAATCGTACAAATATGAACTGGCATTCATTATGACCCAGGGAGAGATAATATGCTAGATATAACATTCATATTAGTGCAGAGATGTGGTAAATGTGGAGCAGTTCTTATTGTAGTGACAAATTAGAGTTCTCCCCAACTGGTGGAAATATTACACATTGTCTGTGTGGTAAAATGATTCATGCCTTCAGGGTTGGGAGTAAACACTTCTCTGTCCTGCTCTCTTTCACATTTGCACTCCTTACCCTCCCAAGTCTGACTCATCATGTAAGGGATGACTAGTAAACTGTTTTCAGATTGTTTTTTTGTCCAGGTACAGTCTCAAGACAGACTTAAAATACACACAATCCTCCACTTTAATAAGCACACCATACTCTCTTGTTCAGATATCAATCAGCCAATCATATTTTAAGATTTGTTTTTGTTATGCTGCTATATGTCTTACCAAGGTTCCTGTTTTTTTTTTACTCACACATTCCACATTGCTTTAACTGTTATGTGACAATGGTCGTACCTAATTATTTCACTCTTCTCTTAGTCTCTCTTATCCCATCCCTGCTGAGACACTCATTCTACTCTAGAGAACGTGCTGATCCTGATATTGTCTACTAGACCCGAATAGACATAAGGACACACCTGTCTACACAAGTTTACTAATACACACACTGATTATTCTGTTATCACCAAATTAAGGATGGGTTTCCCTTGTGAATTTGGTTTCTCTCAAGGTTTCTTCCTCTAGTTGTCATGGCGAGTTTTTTCTTGCCACTGTCACTTTAGGCATAAAACCTTACATAAACGTCATGATAATATAATTTTACTTAGGTCATTTCTGTAAAGCTGCCTTGTGACAACGTTCCTTTGTAAAAAGTGCTACAGAAATAATATTGAATTGAACTAGATTTTTATACCAAACATCAGAAAAAATTAAAACCCCTCACCATTCAGTGATAAAAATCAAGTCTGTTTTGGTCTTCAACAAGTGCTATGTCTGAAGTTCTTAGGTAGATATGTACATAAGTGAGGGACAGCTGGGAGGTGCACATCAGTCCTGGAGGATCCGTGTTTTAATTTGTCTTTGGGTTGTTTTTATCTGGACATATTGTCACTGGAGAGTCCAATACATACTCTTTAATAAACTCTACATAAGAAAATCCTTTACTGTTTCTAGTGATCTCATGTGATATGAACATAACTTGCCTGGGCATCTGCATTACTGGATGTCAGAAGTTTCATTAAAAATCCTTGTTAGTTTTACACATTATCCAGTAAGGCATCTGACTTCTTGACCACTTCAAAACCTCTTATATTATTATTCATGTTTGCTCTAGTAGATTAAATTGTATTTCTTAAACATAGTGACCTGTGCATCACATATTAAGCACACAGCTTTTCCCTTCTGTGAATAAATATTTTCAGTCTGTGCCTTGATAAAAATGTTCGGTATCAATCTTACTTTTTTGCACAAGCTGACATTTTGACATTTTGTAGGTTGGCGCACTACTGCCACCACTGCCACCATGGCATGCATAGGTAAATAAATAAAAGGCTTTCAAAAAAAAAAGCACCGCATGCATGTTTCAAACTAGTTTTCATTTACATTTTTTGTTACTCTCAAATACTCAAGCCATCCCATATGGTACCAACATCCATGGCATGGTATAGTGACAGAGATAACAGTTTTAATTTTGATGTCAGATATGAAAATACTTTTGACCTGTATGTGCACGATTTTATGCAATAATCCGCTGCACTTTGAATGAAATTAGCAAAAATATATTGTGTGTCATTATTAAGTTAAATAATATACTGTATTCTTTCATTCCCATATAGAATACTATGTAGTGATGATGACAACCTGCAGAAATGTTTTCATAATGCAGCCACAGCATTCCTATTCACTAACATGCTACATTCTGACAGAAACATAGTGCCAATGAAAAATGCAGTGGAACTATTTTTACTAGTCATACACGGAATACCATTTAAACCAAATGCTGGGATAGAAGCAAATAATAAATGCTACATCGTATAATGACCCATTCATTCCAGAATATTATGTAAATTTTAAAATTAAAATTGTAAATCTCCCTCATTCAACAATCTTTCTGTGAGAAATTTTTGTTAGGATTGTGAGTACACCAGAAAAAACCCAATGTATGTCAGTATTAGATTAAACACCATAACCCAGTGCCACTGTACTATCCTTCAACTAACTGCAGCCTATACATAGAGAGAATCAGCAGACACGGCTAATAATATATCAAAAGTACCTCACTGGTGTGCTAACCACATCTAAAATAATTCCAGTGTGTTCATTTTGGCGAAGAGGTCGTGGAGAAACAGTGGCCTCTATTCATGGGAAATCCTCCTGACAGATCTACAAGTAATCTAGAAATAGATTTTCTGATTAATGTTTAATGAGCTTAGAAGCCCAGAATCTCCTTCAATGTGAGACCTGGTGAAGAGAGTCATATATGAAAGTCATATGTGACTCTCCATACATACTGTATAGCCTGCATTCAACTCGAATATACATGCCAGGTTAAGAATTATTTTCATGTTTAATCTAATTTCAGTGGATTCCTTACTCTTAATTTTACTCTGATGTGTACATGTGATACCATCTGACAAGAACATTCCTCAAGTGCACTTTAATGTTGTGTGTAGCACCTTGGTCTGGAGGAACGCTGTTTCGTTTCACTATGTACTGTAACACTGTATATGGCTGAAATGACAATGAAACTACTTGAGACTTGAGACTTGAGAAGTGCAGTTGTTGCTGAAACACTGGCACCACTGCTCAGTTTTCCTATAGCTGGTAACTGTTGCCTTCTACTGGTCAGCTCAACCAACATCTTAAATTTATAACATATTACATTACAATTTAATGCACCTTATCAATTATCATATGTAACCTGCTAGGTTTTCCTAATCCTGTGATCGTTCAGCAAAAATGCTAACACCTGAACTAAAATTTATTCTTAAGGAAAATATGAAATGACCTTTTCAGATTTGTTTCTTATCATATTATATTATAATAGGGTAAAAGGCATGTACCAAGCTGACTCATGTAAGTGCAGGAACATAAATGCTTTGTACTAAAGTTTTGAGGAAATTGAAAAAAGGAGGGTTTGGAAGTTTAGAGGGACATTTCTCCAGCCAGTTCTATTGCTAGTTTCACAGATTAAAAAAGCTTTTATAAGCACACTAAGCTTTAGAAAATGCCAAGCAGGCTAAGATGCCAGCATACATCCTTTAATAATGCTTTAGTATGTGAAAGCACAGCAAATTGGGGAAGACAAGACTATTCACCAGATATTAGTAGTTTAATCAAGTGTTTGCACTTTGCAAGAGCACTTTTGAAAATGCAACGTATGGAATAAAACAACAGGGTATTCTGTTATATATAAAAAAAACCCCAGGAGTTCATTATTAAAAGTACATCCTGAAATATTTAATAGCTCTATTTAATAGAACACATTGCTCCAGTAGTTCTAAGTGAACCCCCAGATTAATATTTTTTTATTGTTTTTTAACGTCATATTCGTCATCAGTAGCCACACTGACAACAGCAACAAGGTTATATTCATACACAAGTTTCACATCTTATACTCAAGTCATTTACATTTAGCAGTGAAAATTTAGCATCTCCAATTCACCCAACATGCATGTCTTTGGCCTTTGGGAGAATATTGGAGCACTCAGAGTAAACCCACTGGAACAAGAGGAGAACATGCAAACTCCACACAGAAATTCCTAGGTCGCCTCATCCGGGCTCGAACCGGGACCTCTTGCTGTAAGCCCATAGAACTATCAACTGTGCCACCGTGCTGCCCCCCAGACAGATAAAATGCAGAAAAAAAAAATTACCCAATGGGAACTAATGAAATAACTATTATTATTAAGTTACTTATTATCATTATTATTGTTGTTGAGTCATCTTGGTGTTGCCTAAACATGGCATGCAATTCACATTTGCAATCACTTACAGTATAAAGGGACATAGGAATAATGCAAAAAATTAAAATATTCAATATTCAGTATCATAAAAATGTACTTTTATATTTTAAGTATTTTAAAATAAGTTTCAATCCTTCTGTCACAGATTTCAATTCAATTCAATTAAATTCAATTTTATTTATAAAGCGCTTTTACAATGTACATTGTCCCAAAGCATCTTTACAAAAAAATGTTTTTATCCCAGATGAGTAACGGTGGCAAGAAACTTCCTGAGTAAGTAAGGAAGAAACCTTGAGAGAAACTAGACTCATAAGGGAACCCATCCTCATTTGGGTGATGAAATCTGCCTAAATCTAACACATATAACTATAACTATAATCTATAACTAACAATAATATATAACAATAATGATATAACAGTAATATATAATATAATACATCTAATACATACTTCTATAACTAACAATAATATGACAATAATATATACACACACATACATATATACACGCATACACAAAACATACATACCATATACATAATTCCATAACTAACAGTAATATATAACATTTAGCATAATAATAGAGAGATTTGTAATAGAGAGATTTGTAATGTGGTCTCACATTTATGGAATCCACTTTGTGCTTTTTATATTTAATCATTACGATCTAAATCTTAATGTTCATGAATTAGTATTTCACAAAAAATAACAATTTCTTTTCCCTTTATTTCATAGATCTCCTATTTTTCTTTTATCTCTAATGGTTACTGTTTAAATGAAAAATGACCATAATACATTCTACATTTTACACACATACTGTATCACACAATACTTCAGACCTATGAAGAAACATCCTCTTAAGCCACTAAAATTGTTCCGCCATTATCTAAAAAAACACAGTGTCATTATATTTCTAAGCACAGATTTTGGCATAACCCCAGGCCTCTACTTGGATATAACAGACACTATTATTTCACAAGACATTCCTACCTGGTTCTTACAACAACACTCACAATTACCATATTCATATTTTCAAGAAAAAAGATGATGTTTGAACATGTATACACTCCTATGACCACAAGTCCATAGATCACTGTTGTAGATCAATGTAGAGGTCTTTATGAGATGTAGATTGTGCATACATAAGATACTGTATGGGCATTGATATTTGAATGTATACGTGTGTAAAGAATTTCTGTACCATAGGCCATTCAGAAAAGTTGTAATCCGCTCCTGATAGATTCAGAATATTTCCACTCTATATATACTCAAGAAAAGTCCAAAATAAAGACATAAATTCCACTATTGTGTTCCTAAGGAAACATAATATTTGTATTGTTGCAGAGGTAGCTGAAAACCATGAGATGATTTTCAATTGCATAGAAGAGAAAAGCTCGCAAGAGAGAGAGAGAGAAGGAGAGATAGATAGATAGAGAGAGAGAGAGAGAGAGAGAGAGAGCACTTCTTATACTCAGATAAATAGGATAAAACACATTATGCTGATGTCTTTTGTCCTCACACATACTGATACAGTAAACAATATTTTTCCCCTTTGCTCACTTCCTTTAAAGAAATTCAAACTTCCATGAGCACATATTGATCAGCACGCACCATATACGGAATACAAACTGCATTATATATTCCATTTTCCAAAAAAAAAAAAAAATTTTAAGCTGTTCAAAAAAATCACTGTGCCGGCATTTTTTCATTTACTTAAATATTTACTGTATGAACAGATAAATCTTTGGATTTTGCATATCTGTGAATCACTGAACTAATATTTAGTTGGATAACCAGTTTCTGAGAACTGCTTTACATCTGTGTTGCATGAAGTGTTCTGGCACCTCTGAACAGGTAGTCGAGCCCAGGATGAATTGAAAACTTTCAACAATTCCTCTGCATTTCTTGGTTTGCATCAGAAACAGAATTTTTGATATTACTGCACAAGTTTCGTTTGATAAATTAGGGTCTGGAGACTTTAATTTTGCTGGTCTAGAACCAATATGCTACTTGCTTACTGGTGTGTTTGTGGTCATTGCCTTGTTGAAACACCCATTTCCAGGGCAATTCCTACTCGGCACAAGACAACATAAGCTTCTCAAGTATTTATGTATATATGCCCGACATAAGACAAACATACACATATAATAATGACTGCAGCGCCTGCTTCAGAGTCAGAACAAGTCTCTAAGACCAGACAGAATCAGACCTGAAGACCTGTGCGGAACAACTCTGTGTGGTTATATATCACCTCTATAACGTTAGTCTAAGCCAGGAAACGGTTCTAGCACTATGGAAAATAATGCCTACTTTCTGTATTCTGTATAGACAGATTCAAGTCTGTGCGGTTGAGGGGATGTGCGGTTAAGAGTCTGAGCGGGTGGTTAGTACAGGGGTGCCCCAGGGGACAGTGCTCTGTCACCTTTCTTCTTTATCTTGAACATC
>JAOUQT010000045.1:10067085-10078483 GCA_025769995.1 Xyliphius kryptos
AATCAGAACACAATTGATTCAATATAAACATTAGGATTAAATATAGACAATATAGTTACACTTCCACAGTCTGATCTTATTTAAGACCATTATCTTATCTGATTTAAAATTATTATGACCCAAAATAGTAGCGTTTCACGCCAGTACAGGCTCAAAGCATATTTGCAACAAGTACTGCAGATAATCTTGTTTTCAGTAAAAACTGTGATTGTATTGCCCTCAAACCCCACTGAGCTTAATCAGGCAGCTGAGCACCTAGAGTCAATACTCCGCTGTACTCTGGATAGTGTAGCCCCAATTAAATGAAGATTAATTAAAGAGGAAAATCTACCACTGTGGTATAATGATTTTACACAGACCCTAAATCAGCCCACTAGGAAACTAGAGTGTAAATGGAGTCAGACAAACCTGGTTGTGTACGAAACAGCATGGAAGGAGAGACTTGTAAACTATCACAAAGGTCTTAGTACTGCTAGGGCAAAATATTTCTCCTCGCTAATAGAAGAAAAAAAAAAATCCTAATTTTTTATTCAATACCGTAGCAAAAATATCTAGGAAGAAGACCACTGCAGAAGCGTTTCCACCATCAGGTTGTAGTTGCAACAACTTTATACATTTTTTATTTATTTTATTTTTTGAGTGACAAAGACGAAGAAAACATAAGGCACAAAATCATTCCTGTAAATCTTTTTTAATTCACTCCAGGAGACAAAGTTAATTTCACTTGTTTCATCATCAAAATGTACAACATTATTAGATCCCATACCCACAAAAAATGTACTACCAGAAATAATCAATCCTCTCATCAAAATGATCAATTCCTCTCTCAGTAATAGTTATGTCCCTAAACTATTTAAATTAGCAGTTATCAAACCTATGATTAAAAAATCTAACCTTGATCCCTGCCAGCTGTCAAATTATAGACCAATATCTAACCTCCTATTCCTTTCCAAGATCCTAGAAAAGGTTGTAGCACAGCAGTTATTTTCATACCTGAATAAACATAATTTTTTGAAAATTGTCAGTCAGGATTTAGGCCCTATCATAGCACTGACAGCGCTGGTTAAAGTTGTAAATGATTTGCTACTGACCTCTAATCTGGCCTCATTCCATGCTTATTTTCCTTGACCTAAGTGCAGCTTTTAACACCATTGATTATGCTATTCTTCTTCATAGGCTAGAAAATGTTCCACTATTCTAAGCACAGTAGGGTAAAGTTTGGTGTCCCACAATGTTCTATCTTAGGCCCGTTACTATTTTGTCTATATATGCCACCTCTGGGTAATATTATTCGCAAGCATGATATAAACTTCCACTGTTATGTTGATGATACACAGTTATATATGTCAGCCAATCCTGTGGAGAGACACCAATTTACTCGAGTTGTGTAAAGGACATTAAAGAGTGGACGTTAAACTATTTTCTTTTACTTCACTCTGATAAAACTGAAGTAGTGGTATTAGGACCACAGGCAGCTAGAAGTAAAGTTTCTGATATTTTATTGTCTTTGGATGGTTTTTCAATTACACCATGTACAGCTGTAAAAGACCTTGGTGTAAATATTGATTTTAAACTTTCCATTAAATCTCATGTAGAAAATACCACCAGGATAGCATTCTTTCCCCTTAGAAACACTGCTATGCTACCCACAGTAAAAGCTGCTGTGGGGCTGTGTGGTAAGTGCAGGTACTGGCAATCTTGTTGACGGTCACACAGATTCCAGTCAATATCAGCAGATTCTTGAGAACAATAGTCAAGAATCAATGACAAAGTTGAAGTTCGTCAGAGCTGGATACTTCAAAATACTGCAAATCCTGCTCAAAATCCACTAAGGCATTTATGCAGAAGAACAAGTACAACTTTCTGGAATAGAGCAGAAGCAGAATGTCTGTGCTCAGAAACCATCATACCTGACAGAACTGGAGATGTTTTGTAAAAATGAATAGTCCAAAATACTTTCAACCAGAATCCAGACTCTCAATCTAAGCTATAGAAATAATTTAGGGTTCTGTTATTTCTGCAAAAGCAGGATCTACTAAATATTGATATAATTGTTCTGTTAGGATGCCCAATTCTATGCACCTGCCTAAGTTTGTTTGAATACTTATTGCACACCTTCTGTAAATCCTACAAGCTTCATTTTACTTCTCAAATATCACTGTGTTCATCTTCTGTATGATATATTTAATTGAAATTATTGATCCCAACACCCAAAGATTTATAAAGGAAAATCATGAGAATTATCAGGGGTGCCCAAACTTTTGCATGCCAGTGTATTTTATTTGTGTATTGTTTTTAAGTGGTTTGGACATGTGCAGAGAAGGCACAGTGAATATGGTGGTAGCAGGATGTTAGGCAGAGAGGATTACCAAAGAGGAGGTATATCGATGTGGCCAGTGTATATATGTATAAACAAAGTATTCCATCCATCCATCCATCTATCCATCTATCCATCCATTAATCCATGCTTCACTGTCTTAACTTGTGTATTTAGACCAGTCTATGTGTTGGTTAGCAAACTGTATCCTTTTCAGCACATCCTTTTACAGTTTTTTAACAGTGGGAATTTGCCGGGACTTTCTGCTGATTACACTCACACAGGCATCATGTAATAGTCACAGATAACTTCAGACCGTGTCAGAAGCGACATTTATGTAACCACCAATTGAAACCACCAGTGATCATGTGCCACCTGTCAGGTAGTTATAACTAAAACTGAATTGGCTTTCAGGAATTGGGTGTGGTTTGCTGGTATTTATCTTTCAGCTGGTTTGAATTTCATGCCGATTGACTTTAAGGTATTGATTAATCTTCTGTAAAAGCATGGCACTGAACATAGTTTACTACAGTAATGTACAGTGATTAAGTGTGCAGTGTAGGTGTTTTGTAACATTCACAAGTAAAGATGCCATTTTTACTCTGGGCACAAGGGCAAGAAGAACAATTGGCAGATGCCATTATTTTTATTGCATGCTCATTTGCACAAATAAGTCCCTGGAGGTGCCTCAGTTTCTTATGGGTGTTAAATGACCAAAAAGTTCTGGCTGAATAATGAATAATGGATGACATCATCTCAAGCAAATGCAAGAAATATTTGCAAACCGGATTCCATAAAAGTTGGGACAAATTGTAAATAAAAACAATGCAAAAGTTGGAAGTTTCTAAACTGCATATTTTATTTAGAAGTGAATTTAGATGAACAATCATTTAAAGAGAAAAATTTGGTAATTTTAAATCTCTCAAAAAACTTGGGACAAGGCCATGTTTACCACTGTAAGACATCATCTTTCTCTTTACAGCAGTCTGTAAAAGTTGCTCAAGTTGAGGAATAGCAATGTTAACACATTCTTGTCTAATATAGGATCTAGGTCTAATGTGGTTGTATCTAGTTGCTCAACTGTCTTAGGTCTTTTTTGTCGTATCTTCCGTTTTATTATGAGCCAAATGTTTTCTATAGGTGAAAGATTTGGACTGCAGCCTGGCCAGTTCAGTACCCGAACCCTTCTCCTACCTTCCTTGAAAGAGACGTGGTCTGGATGGGA
This sequence comes from Xyliphius kryptos, assembly GCA_025769995.1. Classification (NCBI taxonomy): domain Eukaryota; kingdom Metazoa; phylum Chordata; class Actinopteri; order Siluriformes; family Aspredinidae; genus Xyliphius; species Xyliphius kryptos. Next base: position 10,070,628 of record JAOUQT010000045.1, read on the forward strand.
GCTGATGTTGCTCTAAAACTTGGATATACCTTTCAGCATTGATGGTTGTCCTTCCAGATGTGATCCTTGACCATGATCCATGATCATTGACCATTACGCACAAAGATTCTTCCAGATTCTCTGGATCTTTTGACAATATTATGCATTTTAGACGATGATATGTTCAAACTATTTTCTGATATCACTCCTCTATTTGTTGGCAGAATTAGAGGGATTGGTTATCCTCTTCCAAACTTGAATTCTGAGAGCTGCTGCCACTCCAAGATGTTTTTTTATACTCAGTCGTGTTAATGACCTATTGCCAGCTGTTTCTTTTTTGTACCTTTAACTTTCCGGCCTCTTACTGCCCTGTCCCTACTCTTTTGAGATGTGTTGCTGTTTCAAATGAGCCAATATTTGGCATGAAATTTCAAAATGTCTCACTTTCGACATTTGATATGTTGTCTATTGTGAATACAATATCAGTTTTTGACATTTGTAAATTATTGCATTCCATTTTTATTTAAAGTTTGTACTTTGCCCACTTCAGAAACAAAAACAATTGTTATTTTACACAAGCAAAATTATAATGGTTATTTTAACACAGATATTTCAATTTAAAGTTTTATATTATTCTTATTTCATATAACATACAATTGATTTATTTAGACTGTTATGTCATTAGGATAAGTATTGGGTAATTAATCTGCATACACTGTACAAACTGTTATAAAATGTGTAAACTGTCATCAAGCTTTACTTTACTTTACTTGCTCTTCATGCAGAATAACCACAAGCACTGAGCAGTGCTGGAAATGAATCCAAACTGGGTCACTAAGGCAGATTTTATATATCTATCATCTGTCAGGAATAGAACACTATACTTACTCCATGTAAAAAATATTTATTCACACAAAGCTGTAACCCAGTTTTCGTACTGCGTGCAGGAAAGTAAACCACTGATGATGCATTTTCATTATTTTAATGCACCTACACAATCAATCTACATTGCTGAAATCTAGGACAGCTGCATAATTGAAAAAAATTATTGACATATGAACGATAAGCATCATTCTGAGATATATATATATATAGCACGTTTATCAGTATCTTTTGAGTGCATGTATTTTTCTGTTTGTTGCAAAAATGTCCTGTATGTGTTGCACTTTTCAGCCTATATGTGTACCATGGGCTTGTATTCAACAAATTGCGAGATGGGAGGAACAAAATTAAACATCGGCAACATATAAACCCAAAAAAGAAGAAATAAGAGAAGCATGCAAATCCATCATGGGAGCCCTTAGGGAAATATAAGGGTATGACAGGTAGAAAGCGAAAACTAGAAGACCAGGCTTTCTCTTTGAAGATCCTAAGCATCCATTATGTTTAGTATGGGATGCAATAGACCATTGCAGTGTAACTTTCTGCACCTCATTGCCACTCTCAGCAGAGAGATGTGCATGCACTTTACAATTCCAAGCCTGTCTTTTACTGGACGCTTTGCACTCTGAGTCTGAAAAACAGCTTAGCTGAACCTATTCACTGTGCTAGAAGCAAACAAGACCAATGTGTGTGTGTGCTCTAAAGAATGTGATCGCTTCAGGGAATGGAATACAATGTCGGGTTTCAGTAACAAGCCTAGAACTTTTATCCTGTTTTTTCTCTGAATTAAAACCCTGACAACTCCCAGGTGGGATAAGACTTACGTTCCTTACTGTCATATCTGCATCAGTTTACTCTTGCCAGTCGGGAAAATTATCTGGGAGGTTATCTGCCATAAAACATAATAGCATGTATTAAAAATACACATTATTTTAAATATTCCACAGATGCTTGTTTGTGCACTTGTCACAGTTAGCAGTCTGATATGTTTTAGAAGAGCATAAATGTGTACTGATCTCAACAGAACTACTGCCTTTCAGTCTATCTAAGGTGATTAGGGCTGAAAAATACTTGCCGGCATATCTGCTCAAAAATAATTTATAGTTTCCTTTTAGCATAATAAGGATAAAGGTTGCATTTCTTAATGCAGCAATGAATTGTGTTAAGTGACATTGAAATTTTTTGCCATTCTGTGCTAAGAAACTTTGTGAAATTTGGCACAAAGAAGTTTTGTGCAAAGTTGGAACATCTCATGGATGCTCCTTTTACACTTTTATAATTAACTGAAAATTCTGGAACCTTCCATAACAGTGTAACCAGCACTGCCCACAGGACCAATATCCTGCATACTGAAATTGCATACTGAAAATGCATACTGATATACCAAGGCTTGTCCTGTACACCTACTATCCCAGACACACACACATACAGTACATATATACACTTAATCATGACAAAATCACCTAAAGCTAATCCTGACAAGCTGTCATGCTGCATATCTATCCCTGCATTTCTCCTCCAGTATCTAACTATGAAACTGTCATCCTTAATTTCACATTTCAACCAAGAAGACAAAAATGAAATTTGTCCTCATTCAGCAACACAGAGCAACTGCCACAGAGGCTCACAGATACATGTCCAAAATGCTGATTGCTTAACCAAGCCAGAATTTTGATATATGTGCAGTTTTAAATGTGACCAAAGCTTTTATGCTTTTATGCTTTTATGCACTTTTATTTTATTGATACTATTTATAGTTATTAGGATATATTAAAACGTCCTTTTTCAGTCATGAATACTTTTTAAAAACAGTCATGTATTAAATATTCAGGTCTTTAGTAAGAAATGTTCACAAATCAATTTAGTCAGAACTCGGGGCGCCTCCGTGATCTCATGCTTATATTCTGCTCTGCGCTGTAGGACACAGATCCATACCGGCAATCAGTGGACAGGTTCTGCTAATCATTGAAGAGATTTATAAAGACGCTAGGGTTCTGTGCTCCTTAAGAATCAGTTCATGCATTCATGCCTTCACAGCTGTTGGGACTAGTGCTTATTCAGACTGTGATTCTATTTATTTTCCAGGTTTTTCCAGGTTTTCTCCTTATTCTTTGTGCTTTGTGTGCCAGTTTCAAGTTTCTTTCCTTCAGTGATTTGTTTTCTTCAGAGCAAATTCTCTGTTAGGTTTTGTTTTCATTCTGTAATATTTACGTTTACATCACACTCAACATCCTTGTCGTACGTCTCCTCAGATGATGATGAATTCATCCAAAACAAATTCTATCCGCTGACTAAAGATCCATCTGAATCGTATAGCACCCTCATAAATAAATACTATCCCTTTCGTGTCTCTGTGGACTGGATCATGCCTCACTTCCCCGGGTTAACCTTCAAATCCCTACACTTAGTCTTACACAATGGCACACACAGACACACCCACTCCCACTGAGTTGCACACTCCATTTCCATGTTGGAGTGTTGTGTTACAGATGACTAATCTTGCTTTTATTTATCTTGATAGTAAACAACAAAAAAACATTGTTGTACTATTTAAATAACATATAGGGAAAAATGTGTATTCTAACTGAGGAAACCGTTAGGTCGCCATACCACTTTCAGCCAGTGTTACCCTTTTGGCTGAAATCTACCAGTTTCTGAGGAAAGTTTACCCAATGCTCCAACACAGCTGTGAGATGTTTCTTGCATGTACAGCCAGTTTTAAATCACCCCACACCAACTCAAAGGGATTAAAATCTTGGCGTTAATTTAGTTTTCAGTCTGCACTCAGGGTAAACTTGCTTGGATGGCCAGATCTGGGCAGTTGTTTTGATTGTCCTACACTTAAGACTATTTTCCAGAGAGTGGATCGGCTGATTTTAAATTCTTTTGAGATAATTTTAAATCCCTCACCATACTCATAAGCTGCTTCAATCTTCTTTTTTATTCCATTTGTGATCTCACACGGTGTTAATTTTAAGTAGTGGAGCACACCAAACCAAATGTCTATGTTTTAAATAAGGGAAGCCTGAGTGTGTTTTGTGAAACACGGAGTGTGTTTTGTGATACACCTGTGTGTTATTTGAGTCATTTTAAGTCGGAATAGATGTGGGGATATCCTAATTTTTTTCTTAACCAGAAATTGCTTTTTTATTTGAGACACTAATGAGCCTACCACATCCACATGTTTTTGACTGTGGGAGGAAAGTTGGGCACCCGGCAAAAATGTCGATACAGGAAGAACATTGCAAACGCCACACAAAAAAGACACAGGACACCCCACCCAGGAAGCGCACCCAGGACCTTCTTGCCTTAAGGTGGAATCGCTACCCACTACACAGCTGTGCCCCCATCTTGATCATCTTTTCTTATTGTTCTTCTTCTTATTATTATATAAAAAGGGCATTTTGTTTACATTACCAAGCCTTTATAACTAAATTAACACTTGACACTGTTTGTTTAGATGAAGTTTGTTGTTCCTGTGCTAGCCCATTTGCTAACTCCCTGAAACATTACCTGTTTATGTCTCAGACTCATTATCAACTGCTTTCCATTTGCATTCCGACCCTTTTTGCCTTCACTTGGTTTGTTGAGATAATGACAGCATAGTGAAGCATTAGCATACTTTTTTCATTAGAAATACTGTTGCCATTTGTTCAGTAAAAAGCAAAAAACCCAAACATTTAAGCCTATATAAAGCTCCAATTATCACGCCCCATAATCCCTTCCTGCTTTTAGCCTGACTCAGTCTGACCCACCATCCATTAAAATTTAAAACTTACAGTAGCTTAATGTCAAAACATCACCAACTACATATATGAGCACAAATTTTTTATTTTATTTTGATTATATTCTTTGGATTTAAAGATCTCTTAGTCTATTTACTTAGATGTTTTTGTTGAGTATTGAAACTTAAAACAATCTAGATGTGTATATTTGAAAGTGATATAAAAGTTCTGTTTTAAAAGTACGGAGATACTGTATAATCAATATTACAGCTTTCATCCCAACTGTTAAGAGTTTTTAACATGCAAAGAAACGTGGGTCTATAATTGGTCAATGTATTCTCAAGCTACTAGTCGATGCATTCACAGACAAAAGCCCCTTAGTATCTTATTTACAATGTCTGCTACAAAAGCACACTGTTCGTGGGCTTAGTGGCAGATTCTGTTCTCATGTGCATTGCCGGTTTTTCATTTCATTCTTGTCTCCGTTTCCTGACAGCAGCTTGCTCCAGATCACTGTGTGCCTTTGTGTTTTTTTCTGTATTTCTTCATTTCAGCCTTTGTTTAATTTCTCTACATTATCTTGCAATGTGTGCAAATGTAGGAGAAGGTACGGAGATTATGTTAGATAAACTCTACAGACGTTAAAAAAAGTAAAAATAATAATAGTCATCTAAAGGGATTGGCTTTATAAAATTTCATACTCAGACACAAGAGTGGAATACTGATCAGGTTTATTTAGATTTATTTTGCTAAAGATGTTTCACTGGCGTCGAGAGCTACGTCTAACCCCTTCTGGTTTGTCTCAATCAGACCACATGCTGTACTGATAAATGTGTGAAAATAAACTACATTATGGATTCACTGAGTAACTGTGTACTGCATATATAGTGAGCATTTGTATGAGTACTCGGTTGTATATCTTTGTGACAAATGTCCCCAAAAGAATCAGAATGTATGATACTTGAGCTTTAGATGTAATATGAATGTGAAGGGAGTGTGTATAGTGTGAAATCACTGACGATGCTTTAGTTTACACATTCTTTTAACTGTAGATTACATGTTCTAATTTTTTCTCATAAGAAATACTTTTTCTTATAGTAATCACTGAAAATGGGTCCCTCAGACTCGAATATGACAATGAGCTGTATTAATTAGCTGTATTAATAAATATGAAATTGTGGAAAGTCCTCACAAGTATAGCGATATCAATATATATATATGTGTGTGTGTGTGTGTGTATAAATGGTAATGCAAATTATATTTTTAACAGCCATGCTGTCAAGAAAGATTGTAGCAGATGACTGAATGAAACGAAGGCTCCTTCAATGTGAGAAATCAGCAGGGGTCTCTGCACTCAGATGGAAGAAACGCTTCTACAGCATGGATAATTAACTGTACACTACAATTCACTGATATCAAAGACCTTCTGGTTATAATCACAGGGAAACAGAATTAAATCCAAAATCTAGTCATTTATTACTGATTTTGGTTCAATATTACAAACATCATTTTAGGACGATGCTGACATTAGAGGTTTAAACCTGAATAACTAAATTAACCTTCAAGCTCACAATGAGGAGTGACAAACAGGAAATGTATATCTTCCAGTTAACAGTTCCTCTCGCCTGTATGTCCATACAAGACCATTTGCAGTCCTGTGTGAAAGGTTCTTTTCCCAGCAGACGTCCGAATCCCTGCGCCTCCCCACCACTCATCTCCCTGCCACGGGAAACTGCTCACAAGCAGGGAAGCTGCCTTCCTGTTTTCAAAGAGTCTCCTATGGCATGCCGAGCTGCTTCCTGCTCTTTCTCTTTCTCACTCTCTCACACATTTTACCAACATCTGGCTCTCCTCCAACAGTGCAGCTGTGCTGTATTGTCCAAATGAATCGTAGCGCTGACCAAATGAATATGAATGGGAATATATTCGCCAGAAAAACAACAAACAATTAAGATCTAAGATCAGCTTTGATATGCAATGTATAACTGTCTTAATTTTTCATTCATTCATCTTTATTTATCCTGGTATGGCTTAAAGAATCTACATCCGGAACAGTATTGGCATGGAGTAGGAATAAACCATGTATAGGATATCAGACAGTCAACATTCACATAGAAGGGGACTACTGCACTGACATCTGTATTACTATTATTTTAGATATTTTGGATTCAAATTAAAACTTGAAATAGGCATTGAGAAGTTTTCTATCGTATTTCTATATTTATATTTTAACTTAATCATGCACCATCACTATATGTATACCTAAAACATTGGATAACATCTGAATAAATAAATAAATAAATAACCTACAGGATGAATTGTCTGCACTGTAGCAAATTCACACTCCCTCCGTTTTCGCACTGTAGATCATTATGGCTGTGCATAGCAGCATATTATGGAAGTTGTTTCAATCAAATTGTATGAAATCTTTACATTTTGTGTTAGTAATTAATATAGAAATACATAGTATACTCTTTTGTAAATGCAGAATGTAAAATTACAAATTACGATATGATTCCCTTATTATTTGTTTATTTATTTAACAACATAAGGTCTGGCCACTGACTGGACCCCTCCAAAATGTGATTCTGTAGTAGATTTAGGTGTTTAGGGTCATTGTCTTGCTGCATAACCCAAATTCTTCTGAGCTTCAGCTGGTGGATAGCCACCCTGACATTATTCTGTAGTATACATTGATAATCTTGAGAATTCATTTTCCCCTTGCTGGAAAATGGCTCAGGCCACAAAGGAGAAAAACAGCCTTAAATAATGATGCTCCCACCACTGTACTTCATCGTTAGGATGATGTTTTAATGTTGGTATTCAGTGCCTTTTATACGCCATACATAGTGCAGTGTGTTCCTCATAAGCTTTTTACCCGTGGTTTCATCATTTTCCCAGTAGTGCTGTGGAGTGTCAAGGTACTCTTTGGCAAAGTTGGTAATGTTTTTTTTAAGCAGCGGCTTCAGTGACTTGCATATGATAGACTCAAGAACAGAAATGTTATCCACTTCTAATGATTCTCTCAAGTCTGTTGTTGTTACACTAGGGTTCTTTTTACCCTTCTGCGCATTCTTAGAGTCAACTTGGCGGTAAATCCACTTCGAGTGAGAGTAGCCACAGTAGACAACTCCAGTCGTAGGCTTGTGGTTAAGGAACCAGCCTTGCGACTGGAAGGTCCCTGGTTTGATTCCAAGTAGTGACAAGTCATGGCTGAAGTGCCCTTGAGCAAGGCACCTAACCCCAGTTGCTCCCCGGGTGCTGTGATGG
>JAOUQT010000045.1:10090419-10102222 GCA_025769995.1 Xyliphius kryptos
CTAGAGGGCAGTGAACGAGTCGGAGTGTATTTAGTAAAGATGGACTGAAGGTAAGAGGGGCCAGATCCAGAGACTGTTTTGTAGGTCAGTCAGTAACTTGTACTGAATGCAGCAGCTACAGGAAGCCAATGGAGTGACATGAGTTCGCTTTGGTTGGTTGAACACGAATCGGGCTGCAGAGTTTTGAATGTTGACGTTGGGAGACCGGCAAGCAGAGCGGGATTGGATGAGGGGCCTGAACCAGCAGCTGAGGAGCCTGTTCGGTTAGAAAAGCTCTGATGTTCCTAATGTTCTACAGAATAAATCTGCAGGAACAGACCGTTTTGGTGACCTGATCTGAGAGTTTAAGATAATGGTTAATCGAGAAACCAAGATTACGGAGCGAGTCAGTTGGAGAGATGGTGGAGCCGTCAATTTGGAGGGTCAGGTCATCAGCATAGCAACGGTATAACGTATATTATTTTCCCGGATTTTTTGGTGGGGCTTCGTCTGTTACGGCTCCTCTGCTCGTTTGTTCTGCACATTTTGTTACATTTCCAGCTTTAATTCAAACTTTTATAAAATGAGCTGATGAGTCGAATCAGGTGAGTCAGAAGCCGGAGCGTCCACACCGGTCAGTGGGCTTTCAGAAACAGTTTTGAGAAACACCGCTCAGTAGAAAAGGATCTTTTCTCAGTAAATGTCAGAAGCCCAGCAGCGCCTCCCCACCACCATCCTCCCTCTCCCTGCCATGGGAAACAAGCAGGGAAGAAGCCTTCCTGTTTTCAAAAGACGACTCCAATGGCATGCCGATCTGCTTCCTGTTCTCACTCCCTCACTGTCTCACTCGGCTCTCTCTCTCCTGTTTCACCAACTTCTGGCTCCGTTCCAAATGCACAGCTGTGCTATATAGTCAAAATGAACCACCCCACTCACTACGTGAAGAGGAAAGTAAATACACAGCAACACACAACGTGCACACACACACACACCAAACATAACTGACTCCACAAACTGATCTGGTTTATGAAAACAATTAAAAACACGGCACTACAAGTTACAGACCGCAGGGTGGTGGTGGTGCAGCTGGGCTTGTTCTAAACCTCGGATTAAGACACACAAAGTTCTCACATTCTGAAAGATTACAATAAAATGCAGGTTCTGTGGAGCAAAAAAAAAAAAGGTAAACGGTCTCTGTGGCGCCCCCAGACTCTAAACAGGAGAACTGCAACATGCAACCAAGCTGCACGCCAAATTCAAAATCCAAGTCATGTTTCCGGTTTCATCTTATTAAAGTACAAATGAATTACTGTACCAAGAACAATGATCTTTAGACTGAAAGTAGCTTCTAGTATTTTAATTTAAGTTTGGCGTTAAAGAACTGGTTTTTAAAATCTGATCGCTAAAAATCTACCAATGGAATACTGCCGTCTAGTGGCCAATTTACAGAACGCATTTTATAAAAAAAAAAAAACATCGGGAAAATAATCGGTATCGTATATCCCGCATGGATACGAATGTGAAGCGCTCAGAGGTGTGCGTTATTGTCAGTAATGTCACAACTGAACTGATTTAAGGGCGGGAATTACCCGTTTAACGATCTGAGACCTACGCAGGTGCCTGGATAATAAAAAGCTGCTGAAGGGTAATATAGTAACAGTACAATTAGGTGTGTGTGCAAAGTGCAGCGTAATAAAGAGTGAAAGGGTGAAAAAACAAACTGAAGTGTGAGACTGGAAACTGGTAAATATGGAGCGTAAGAAGCTAGAGGGTCCATGATGCATTGCTCGCACTGTATAAGAGAGTTATGATGCTTCATTTTATATTTGATTTCATTTGAAAGAGTTGACGCAGCTTCTTGGCATTCTCTCAATGACCTTCAAGAGGTAGTTTCCTGAAATGGTTTTCGGGTGTGCCCATCAGGGTTAATTAGTGTAATTAATTAGAATGCCAACAGTGTGCCAAGCAGTAATCAGAGCAAAGGGAGGCTATTTTAAAGACACTAAAATAGAAAACATTTAGTTATTTCACCTTTTTTTTAGTTAAGTACATCACTCCTCATGGGTTCATTCATAGTTTTGATGCCTTCGGAGAGAATCTACAATGTAAATCAATGTAAAACGCATTGAATGAGAAGGTGTGGCCCGTACTGTAGGTATATGTTTTACAGCAATGGATTTACAGCAATCTGCCCAGCGCTCGAGATGTTCTGCCCCTTTATGGGGATGAATGGGTAGCCCCACCGTGACCCTAATAGATTAATAAGAGGAAGATGTGTTATTTATGTTATGCTAGAAATTTTATTAAAAAAAAAAAATTTAAAAAGAGAATAAGAAAGAAATAAAATCTGTTCGTAATATGGAAGATGAATCACATCCGAGGTTGCTTCACAACTAATAACGCACTTACATACTTGCACACACACACCCAAGTGTTTATCAGTTAAACAGAATTCACATGATTAAAATGAGTAATTGCTTGGTAAGCGATTTCAGACGCAGCCCCGGTGTCTGTCTGTCTGTCTGTCGTGACTCCTGAGAAGTTGTGAAGGACAAAAGATCACACAATAGATTACAGGATTAGGGTCAGGACCTTCAGAGGGACCCGGATTTCTGACGGTTTCTGTAGAATTGTTAAACAGTCTAACATTCGATCCTTAACAATTTACACTGCGACTCTTCGACCCGAGTATAATGTAAATAAACTTGTGTAGGAAGAGCGTGTCGGTAGAAAGTGAGGTAGGTTTGGAACTGAACCAAAAGATAGCTGCACGTCCACAGTTTGCTCAACTGTACCATGCAAATCTGTGGTTAATCTCCCATGAGAACAGCAGACAGCGGGGTTAATAGAACTTGGCTCTGGCTTCTGTTTATGGCTTCAGCGATCCTCGAAACGTGTTTTGATAAAACGACAGGATGACCCAGGTGAGGGAGGAGTGTTCCCATGCAGCATTATAAAACTATGGGTAGTTCCGCTCCTTAAATCTGATCGGCCGAGGTGTTTGCCCAGCCGTGACATTATTGAAGATAACCCACACCTGCGAACGCTTTACATTCGTATCAATGCGTGATGTACAATACATTATTTTTCATATTTTTTTATAAACTGTGTCACTAGATGACAATATTTAATTGTTAGAAAAATCAGAATCCTGTTATTTAAGGTCGGCGTTCATTTTACAGTCCGGACTCGATCACTTTCCGAAAGACCAGCAATAAAAGCAATGACACTTGAGAGACCCATCCAGAGAATAACATTTCGCGTGCTGGGCAGATACACCAAGAACAGGGCGCCAGTCTATCGCTGGGCACACACTCACTCACACAAACATACACAATACAGGGCAATTTAGAGCACTTAATTTACCTTGAATCTATATTTTTGGACTGTGGGAGGAAACCAGAGACCCATGTGGACACGGGAAGGACATGAAAACACCACCCGGATCAGGATTCGAACCGGGAATTTACAGCATTGAGAGGCGAACGTGCTAAACACCAACCACTGGGCTGCAAGAATTTGGAGTTTTTGTATTTAAAATTAACATTATTATAGAGTGAGACGGGGCCAAGATTCAGCCTTAAAGGTACTCAGGAAGCCGCCCCCCCCCCCTCCCCTCCCATGAGACACAAAGGGTTTTGCGATTGGTGGCGATATCCAATGAACCATCAAATTTATAGAGTTTTCCCAAGAACGTGATCGGGAATCACAATGCCAAATTTCAATTTTAGGGAAGGAGAGGGAAGGAAATACCAAAATCGAATGTGAGAATTTTTTAGAAGCGAGGGGGCGATAGAGAGAAGCGTGAGCACATAAATGAGAAGCGAGAAGGGCAAATGCAAAAATAAGAAGCGCGAGCGCAAAAATGAGAAGCGCAAATGCAAAAATGAGAAGCGCAAAAATGAGACGCGCAAAAGCAACAATGAGAAGCGCGAATGCAAAAATGTGCAACAAAGAAAATTGCTTACGAATTCTGTTTTTGATTTCAAAACTTTTGTACCTTTCTGACACCATACTCACACATCTACCACCTGGGGGCAAACTATGACTTAACAGTAAACGTGGTGCCAACACTTCCATAGTACTCAAGTTTACAGCAGAGTGGTTCCTCCATCCGTTCACCACATCTGAGTCATTCCAAGCGAGTGACTTCAGCGGAGCCACAATGGTCTGACTACATGATACACAGGCTGCGGCTGAATAGGACACTGCGTTTGAACAAAGGACTTCATTATGAGATGTAATGCGCGCAGCAGAAACTCAACTCCAGTCCACTCCCACGCACTCCTTACATTCCGAATAAGGTCCGCACAGCGATATTGGCGGTCGTATGTGGAGGTCTTACGAATCTGAGCGAGAACGTGAGAAATGAAGAGGCACACACGCAAACCACTCTCCTCATCGTCCATCAATGGGCTAAATTACGCGAGGCGGGCCACCAAAAACACGCTCGGTCGTAAGGGATTCCGTGTTTGCAGGCTTCCATTGTTCGGGCTTGTGTTTATTTTTCTTTGAAAGATCAGCGAGCTTTACTTTTGGCTTGACTGGGTGGAGAAACTCAAATGGCAAACAAACTGCATTAATTCGGTCTCGAGACTTTAACTCTGAGATAACTACGGTACAAAACATCCATTTCCTCAGAACTCATGGCTCCGGTAACCTCATGTAGGGCTTGCAGTGTTTGCTGGTTTTGTACAGCTGTGTTTACTCCGTGCCAAAGGAAATTCTGACAGTGGCACTGAGAGTTCAAGGTTGCAGCACTTTTTTTCTGCTTCTTTTTTTTCTATGGGTCTGCCCTCCCCCTTTATCCTGCAGGCAGGCGAGCGGGTGGTTGCGTGTGGGCTTCATGTGAACCAGGGAGAAAGAGACCATGTGATCCTTCTAAAGGCAACGTTCCCAATGATGATCACTCCGACGCTACCCATAACATTTCCACCGCTTCTCCTATTGTATCTGCAGCAAAGTGATCCTTCCCTGAAGACCCTGTAACTGGAAATGCTCTCAGTGCTAATGGAGCGAGAGGAGGAACACGTTTATCAGACGTTCAGATGAAGAGGATTAATCTATGCGTATCAGACTTTCAAACCCCAGTGAAGCGTTTATGGACAAATAGGCACCGGACCCAAATTGTTGCCCTCACTCAAGATCTGAGAATCCATATGTGGAGTCATTATTAGGTTTCAGTCCCTCCACATTCAGTAAGAGGATTTAAATGTGTTATGAGCAGGCTTTGGCTTAACCTCGCTTTAAAATAACATCCAGTAGATGGGCTCAAGGAACTTCTAAATTGTGTAAATCTTGAAAAGCTGAGGTTTATCCTGAAAGGAGCCTGAATTACTGGCATCTCCATGTTGAACTCCTCATACACCTCCCTCTAATAAAACAGCACGCGTTCTCTTAAACACCTTATAAGGTTTAAGAATGGAAAACAATAAGATATTTCCCTTTACAGAGGCTCTCTGGATCTTTGAGGGACCGGGTCCTTCCATCTCTGCAGGTTTTTCTCAGCAGATGATTCAGTGGACTGAGATGAGTTCAGTAAAACTTCCCTCTGCTGATCTGAATGTCTGTTTTAAATCGAGATCTAATTTAAAACTATTTACTTATTTTCAGTTTCTTGGCAGAGGATGGCCGATTCAGATTTAAATTGTAAAGTTCTAATGAGGTTCCCACAGCTACTGTTGTGAAAACCGCCCAGATCCTCCACCCTACTTCACAATGGGAAGCAGGTACATTTCATGCTTAGTTTGGTCTGAACATCAACCAAGAGGAGAAAGCTGCCCCTCCTGCACATTTCCTCTCATTTCCAACTGACCAGAAGATCTGCAGATGGGGACCAACCAGCAGAGGCGAAGCTCCATAAAAGCTGATGGATTTAGATCTCATTGTGTAGAGCAGCGATTTTCAACTGGTGGGTCGTGAAAAATAAACACATTAAAAATAAAAGTAAAAGAATACTCATTCGATTTTGCACTTGTCTTTTGGGGGGGGGGGGGGGGGGGGGGGGCCCTCTGATTTGCAAAGCATTTTCATTGCTATAGTAACCACCATTCGTCATTCGTTGGCTGGTTACCCTTTGGTTTACCGATGAAACCAAACTGGAACTGTTTGGACATATGGACAGACGGCCTGGCGTGCAATAGGCCAGGCTTATGACCAGAAGAATACCACCCCCACAGTCAAGCATGGTGGTGAGTCATTGATGAAGAGGGGCTGTTTTTCTGCAGCAGGAACTAGCAATAGTTGTGTATCCAGCATCATGGATTCTCGGAAATAGCAGACCATTTTAAAGAGAAACGTGATGCCATCTGTTGAAAAATTACACTTTGGCCATCAGTGGACTTTCCAGCAAGACAATGATCCCAAGCATACCTCCCAGTCCAAAGCTCGGTTAAGAAAAATTTACCTTCTCAGTCATCAGATCTAAACCCAATCGAAGATCTTTGGTGGGATTTAAAGGCAGTTGCAGCATGGAAACCATCAGCCATCACTGAACAAGAGGCTTTTGTACGTAAAGAATGGACCAAGGTTCCAACTGAAAGATCTAAGAAGCTTGTTAGTACTTGAAAACATTTGTTGAAAGTTATAAAAGCTAAAGGAAGTATTATTCACAAAGTATTAAAGCAAGCAATTTTATTTCGAACTTTAAAGTTAAGTCACTTTATGTCGTAAAAATTACTCAAAATTACCCCATCGTTTAATGTCATCATCTTTCATCCACATCTCTATAACGTCTTTGGAGGTGAGGGGGTTGAATAATTCTGATTGCAAATGTTTTAAAGTGTTTCTGAAGGCTATTTTTCAAAAAATACATTTTGTATTCTGGGCGGCACGGTGGCTTAGTGGTTACCACGTTTGCCTCTCAGCGCTAGGGATTCTCAGTTCGAATGCCGATCTGGGTGGAGTTTCCATGTCCTCCCCGTGTCTGCGTGCTGCCTGGGTTTTCTCTGGGTTCTCCGGTTTCCTCCCATAGTCCAAAAACATGGATTCCAGGTAAACTGAATGCTTTAAATTGCCCTGTATAGTGTGTGTTTGTGTGTGTGGCTGTGTGAGCGAGTGTGTACCCAGCGATGGATTGGCGCCCTGTCCTGGGTGTATCTGCCCAGCGCCCGAGATGTTCTCCCCCGGCTGGGCAATGGGGAACCCCACTGTGACCCTAGTGGAGGAATAAGGGGAAGATGATAGATGGATGGAGGGTTTGTATTCCATAAAAATTGGTTGCGATTTATTGGCCATGAGGAACTGAGTCCCTGGTGTAACCCCAGCTTTAGTCAGAAGTCACCAAGAACACATTTATGAAGCGAAGAACCACTTTTTCCTCCTGAATCCAGATTTCAATTCTATTAGAAGTGAGGGATAATAAAAAAGAGTGAATTCTGAGCTTTTAACACGAGGCTCACAGAGCGAATGTGTGCACAGATGAACATTTAGCCACTGTATGAAAATATTTAATATCCCGCCCCTTCCTTGCCACGGAAGAGTGTGTAGTTAGGATATGGCACAGTCCTCTCTTTGTTGCCGGATGTGGAGAAAAAAAACATCCAATAAATGCTAAATTAAGAACAGGAAGGAAACAGGGGGTGGGGTGGCAGCAGTGAGCTGAGCAGGGGGCAGAGTGGGAGTGGGAGAGAGGAATGTTCCTATTTCACTTGTTTCTCACACACACACACACACACAGAGACACACACACACACACAGCAGTTATGAGAGGAATGCACCATGCGTTTGGCCGCTGTTTGGTGCTCGAACATGAGGTTACATGAACATCAGCAACCCAACATGTTTCATGTTGCACCCTCTGAGGGTAACACCAAGCTGCCCACAGGCGACTGGCTCCCTCTCTCCCACCCATTACAGAGCTGACAGCTACGAGACTGAACAAGTTCTTCATTCTGATGAGTCAACAAGTCAATCTGACATCAGCACTTCAGCGGCGGATGCAGGATAAACAGACTCGTTCATCACAGAACATCTCTGCTGCTGTTCTGTCTGCAACACAGCGTTCCACTCAGACCAATTACTGACCCACACCGTGCACCTGACCAGAGAAACCAACGTAAAGGACCGTACGATCCTTTAATCAAGTCGTTATTCATTGAGCTTTGAGTTAAGCTTTCTCAACGTACACACAGACCTTCAGACATCCATCCATCCATCCAGGTCATCACCTTCTGCTTAATTCTATAATAGGGTCGCAAGGATGGCAGATACACCCAGAACAGGGCACCAATCTATCTCAGTGCACACACTCACTCACACAGAGACACACAAAATATAAAGAGGCAATTTAGATGGGGCAATTTACCTTTGAATCCATGTTTTTGGACCGTGGGAGGAAATCGGAGAGAACCTGGAGGAAATCCATGCAGACATGGGAAGAACATTGGGACTCGAACCAGGACCCCCAGCGCTGGGAGGCAGATGTGATGACAACTGCACAACCAGAGAAGGTTTTTCATGTTTACCTTGGGGACAATGTTTCAGGCACTGGGAAGAAACACCCAGAAGAGGGGGCGCCAATCTATCTTTAGGCACGCACTCACTCACTCACTCACTCTATATAGGGATAGTTTAAAGCAGCCAATTAACCCAAATCCATGTTTTTTGGGTGGTGGGAGGAACCGTAAAAACACGTAGAGAACCTACAGAAAGAACATGAACGCACCACCCATATCGGGATTCGAACCTGGATCCCCAGCGGTGCAGACATGCCGAACATGACATAACTTCAGACATTCGTGTGAATTAAGTAGACTGATCACCCACATGTCTCCCATCAGGGAGAACACGCAAAATCCATAGAAAGAACCCACAATCTTCTCCTCATTAATAACGATGCTGGTTTTTGGATCGAATTGGAACGTCGACTCCTATCCAAAGACCCCTTTTTGACTGAACTCTCCACTGACGGGGACATTGGGCCCTTCATTAATAACCATGGATTAAAAACTGGACATCCAGCAACCTCATGCAGGTGCAGGTGCCAGGTTTCCACATATTTTGGCACGCGGTGTAAATACAGTCATATCTGATGGAGAACAGATGCCTGCAGAGTCCAAGGGGGACCAAGTTGATCTGCACAAAGGGCACAAGATGTGAAAACACAAAGGAGAGAGAGAATGGAAGCAAAAGAGGACGTGCGAGGTAGAACAGCGAAGCATCCGAGTCGGAGAAAGAGAACCGAGGGCAGCAGGCGCCAAAGCCGAACCCTGCCAGGAGCCGCCGCTGTCACCTCACAACACAAACACGCAGCGTTCCAGCTGCGAGTGCTCACCTCCTCCCTCTGCCCCTTCTTTCCTTGCACTAATCCCAACGGACGCCTTTTACCAGATCTTTATCTGGCAGCAATAATCCAGCCGAAAACCTTCTCCCAGAAGCCCGAGCGATTAAACGGCAACGTGAATCAGCTGGACGGATCTGAACGCCGGTAACCAGCCCCTGAAAAACGTCTTAGCATGTTTTGTGCAGGGAATTTCTTCAAATTCGGATTTGTTCTCTGTATTCGTGACTCATTCTGCCTGTCCGTACTTCCCAGCACCTCTTTACTTGCCCATTTCCCTGAAAGGGACCACTTGTGTTCACAGGCTGGGGCAGAAGAAAAGTACATCCCTCATTTTGAAAAAGCGAGACGTACTGGCTCGCTGACAAAGCCGTGGTCAGATGATGAACGCTGATAAATGAGGTCTCAGATCCAGGAAATAGGTTGTGCAATATGAATGAATCTACAAAATCCGGTTTAATTAGAGCAGTCACTCCGTACACAACAATCCAGCACCGGAGTTAACGTACGGCGGCCGTGAATGGTAGACGTAGTCGATAACGTCTATTCTGAAAACGTATTATATTACGTCGACGCATGGCAACATGGTGGCTAAGTGGTTAGCATGCTCTCCTCTCAGCGCTGGGGATTCCCGGTTCGAATCCCAATCTGGGTGGAGCTTCCATGTCCTCACCGTGTCTACGTGGGTTTCCTGCCACAGTCCAAAAACATGGATTCCAGGTAAATTGATTCCTCTAAATTGCCCCTATAGTCTGTGTGTCCAGTGATAGATTGGCGCCCTGTCCTGGGTGTATTTGCCGAGACGTTCCCTGGATGGGACCCAACCCCCCGCACGCACAACACTCGTAAAGAATTAAGCGGAAGTGCTGTTTTGGAAGTTTACAACAAACTCTTGAATATGACATGCTATTAGGTAGCTACACTCATTCATCATCTCAATCTATTTATACGGCTCGATTTACCACATAGATGGACTTTGTAGTTCTACAATTATATTCTGTAGTCCACCTGTTCCTCTTCATACTTTGTTAATTCCTTCACTCTGTCCTCCGATCCTGAGGACCTCCACTGGACCACCATGTGCTGTAACACTGTATTCATACACACACACACACAATTATGTATAGACACCTGTATCGTTGCAACACACAATAAAACAGCACCACCACGTCGGTTTGCCCGTAGTGCTATGATGATAAAACAGGAGGTTCTGGTGCTTAAAGCTGATTGGCTGAGCAATAGTTCAAGTTCAAGTCTTCAGAATGGATTTTGCGTCCCCTGTAGCACTGTTGGTTGAACCAATCAACCAATCAGATTTAGAGTCTTTGATTGCAGAGCCTTCTAGAAGGTCAAAGCTATGTCAGCATATTCACGCGCTCTGATTGGTGTGTTCTGTTGGTGAGCAGAGATTTTCAGCCAATTAATTACAGAAACACAACTCGAATTTCAGCATCAGCTTCGATGGCAAAAAAAAAGGACTTCTTAATGGAACTAATTAAATTCTTTTTACGGAAAAAAGGAGAATGGATTTCGGTGGCGAGCGCCATTTTCCCTAAATAATAATTACAGTTTTCTGTGGTTATTGTTGGCGATTATTACGTTTGGCCACACTGTGTTACAGGACGGGTATGAGGACCGGAGACGGGATTTCATCTCCTTATATGTAAAGGCTTTATTTACACATTATTTTAAATTAATTAAAAACAGACGGGTTGCAGGTGCAAAACGCACGGCCCACCACTGCAACCATGTGATCCAAAATCAATACGACCTCATCAATACTGGAAACATCTGCCTTTATTAGGTTCCATTTGGACTGACGAAGTAATTAAGGGATCCTGCACGTCAGCCAGAAAGAGTTTATACACTACACACCAGTCAAATGTGAAGAATGAGGAGTCTCAGTTGGACTTTTATGTACACATATATACACACACACACAGAGTACCGTACAGCAGTAAAAATGGTTATTCCAAAACAAAGGTTCTCCAAAAGCAGCAGAACCGTCAGACTGCAGAGTTCTACTGCTAAGAATCAATTAAGCGCGGAACAGAAGCCATGTGTGTGATGGAATTATAAACACGGGAAGCCTCGGGTCACTGACAACACACTGAAGCAGTCAGGGACGACCGGATATACAACACGAAGTAACTGCTAAATTAGTGGAACGGAGGAACAGAGGCTTTTTAAAAATAAAGCTTTTAGTTTCATTGTTTATTTGTAATTGTAATTAAGTACCATGTGCGTTCCCTTTAGTCTGTTCTAATGCTCAGGAACCCAATGGTACCACCACAGAGCGTTACAATATTGTAAATAAATCACGGGAAAGAGGTTTTATTAGGCGCGACGAGCAAGCGGAGTAGTCACACCCCTTTGCCGTGGTTTATTTACAATAATGCACAACCACGAGCGCCTTATTGCTTTGATAAAACAATAAAATAAAAAAAACAAGGTATGATTCAGGCGACACGGTGGCTTAGTGGTTAGCACGTTCACCTCTCAGCGCTGGGGATTCCCGGTTCGAATCCCTATCTGGGTGGAGTT
>JAOUQT010000045.1:10144682-10162755 GCA_025769995.1 Xyliphius kryptos
CCACACGAACACGGGGAGAACATGCAAACTCCACACAGAAATTCCCAGGTCGACCCACCCGGGGATCAAACCCGGGTTATAGTTTTTAAAAATAATATTCAGGAAAAATCTTGCAGAAGAATTTGCTATTAATAAATCCAGACCAATAAATAATTTCAGCAGCCAGTCAGGTTGCCCAGAATCGAATATGTTTACCGGAAGGTGCATCTAAAGTTTATAATGCAACATTGTGAAATGTAGAGAAAAATCATGCCACTGTTCCCTTTAACGTAGTGGCAGCATTGCCAGCTAAAATGCTCTCACTAATTAAACAGCAGGTGAAGCCAAAAGGCAAGACATCACTGGAAAGCCAGACATCTCTGGGCCTCAAAAACATTAACTGTACCACATTGTGCCTGTTATAGGTACTAAGTTTAGATTTAAAAAATGAAATAAAAAAGACTATTTCTCAGAGATATCAGTAGCTATCTTGTTTAAAAGACATTTGCAAAAGTTAAAAGTAAATAGAAACTAATAAAATGTACTGATGTTATTAGAAAATAATCGGCTTTGTGCTGGTAACAAGACACATCACACCATCCATTTTGTTCCTTACATATTAAACAAATACGTTTATGAATTTCCTACATAGAAGTATCTATTAGATCACTACATTGGACATTGCAACATGGATATGTAAATACATTATTAATGGTGTTGGCGTGTTTTAAATATCTATGGACTTGTTCATGTTTTAGGTTTCTCCCTACACTCCGTTCTGCTTACATTTTGCATGTGAGCAACAGTAATACAATAAAATGCTTTTGTGTGTATTATGATGTGAATTATGATATTCTAGTGGATTAAACCACCATTAATTACAGAACATTATCTGAATAACAAATAGAACAGATTTGTTATGCTGGCATTGCCACATTGTTTCAACCCCCTACTAAATCCTTGTTTGTGTTTTTTGGCTTGGCTGCTATGGTAGTGCTGGAAACCCCACCTCGGAAAGCATCTCCCACTACATCCACTCCCATTTTAAACTGCCACTCTGTGTGCACTACACACTAACAGACAACACAAGCTTTTACTAGCACACACACACATACACACAGATTACAAACACACAACACGCCTCAATTTGATCACTTCACTACCTAAGGAAACGTCAAAAAGGTGGGGAGGGAATAAAGGGTCAATCTTTTCAATGTTCCATCTCTCACCTACAGAGCAAGACTTAATGATAGTTGAAGCATTGCCAAGTTTAGCTGAGAAGGTCGATATAACCCTGAAGAACTTGTTACCGCTGTACTTTACGTACACAAACACTCTAGAATAATTTCTAGGAATAATTCAAAACAACTGACAAAAAACAGTTTTTCTGCACACAATTCATTATGGAAAAATCTGAGGTTAAAATGTAGGTGTGAGGTTTCTGGCGGCAATGGCAACCTTGCTCTGCAAACACTATGTCAACTGGGTATGTGCCAGAAAGGCGGAAGGCCGGAGCTGTGACGTGCAAACTACATATACAGCTGATGCTGGTTTAATATTGATTTGGTGACTATTTAAGTTGAGTGCTTTCCTTTTTTTCACATTACGGATCACGGTTCTAGGGAAATTTCCCTAATCATGTATCTAAAGGTTTATCTCTTTCTATTTCTTTATTTTCTTTTATTTATGATTAAAAATATAATGCACATTTACTTCTTTTAACCTCCTCGTGTGCGTTTCCATGTGTGAACATAGTTTCTTTTTCTCTCATTTCTTAATATCTCAACAAATGAGACAATCATACTCATCGTCCCAGGTTCATGTATTAAACGTGACCTGCAAGACAGAAGCGCTAGGATCTAAAACAATCCTTATATACTTCTCATTTTTCGTCAATGTCCTTTGCCTGGTTTCTGTCAACAGGAGCTGAGAAACTTGGTGAAAGGACACTGTCAATGTAGCAATGCACTAATTCCAGCTGAAAGCATGCTTAATGCACATTTATAATCATCTGTTTATATGTACACTAAAGTCAGTTTCCGATACCATTATGAAGCTTGTGAGTTCTGTAAATGAATAATGATGTATAATACCCGAGGTGTTACATTGCTTTGGCTGTGTTTTTAACCTCAATGCTAGATTTTGCAACACTTACTTCAAAATGTAATAAACGCAACTGTATGTTTACACGCAATAATCCGGTTTCATGCATTCCGATTAACGATTCAGATTTCATTCATTCAGATGGAAGATTCAGTGTTTATATGTACACTCTACTCACCTATCTGATTAAAATCTTCATTTACATGCGTACTACAAGCAATCTGATCCAATATAACGTGCATGCATACAGTAGCATTTGCTGTTCACGTTACCATGGCAATGAGCTTTAGTTTGAATCAGCTTCAGAGTTAAATCAAAGAGGAAACACAAAATATTACAAGAGTCTTCAGTTGCTGCCTTCGTCAATTTTAATTATTCAGGGAAATGTTAACAAAGGAGCAAGAGAAACACGTCAGTTTGTGCAGCAGAAGCTGCTTGCCAGCGCTACTGCCAATGACCAGAAACTTCTAGATAAGAGTTCGCAGTTAAGACTGGTGGGGAATTCACAAATACTGAGTGGAAGCTAAATTTCTGTATGGAGCATACACGTGCACAGAATGTAAAAAAACTACCTGTGTGTAATCAGATACAGATGTTTACATGGCTATAATTCTTCTATTTTTAACAGATTAGTTAAAGGATTACCCTCCTTGCTCAATCAGAAAGAAAATGCAATTACAATGACCCCAATCAGACTATTCTATTACGACTGAGGTTTATACATGGACCTATTCTGATTGAGCTATTAGCTAGATTTTTAACAGATTATCTATACATACCTATTGTAAATTATTTTATATCATAAGTGTTTCATAGTGGTGAAGTTAGTAGCACTGTTGCCTTACAGAAAATACGTTCAAATCCCCAGGTAGAATAGGTGGGAATCTCTGTATGGTGTATGCATGTTCTCCCCATGTTTGTGTGGGTTTTCTCTGGGTGCTTAGGTTTCCTCCTGCATTTCAATGACATGTGCTTAGGTTAATTGGTGTTTCTGAAATGGACCATATTGTGAGCATGTGGAGTGACATTCTGTCTAGGGTTTTCCTGACCTTGCTTACAGAGTTGCCAGGTGGGCACCAGCTGGCGCAACCCCATGTAAATTAAGCGGAATGGATGGATGGATCAAACAGCAAAATGAAAATGAATAAACAAATGCAAAATTGATAAGCTCAATAATATACAATATGTAACAGTAAGTCAAACATTATTTTCATTCCAAATATATTTTATTCAATACACAGTTACAGCTGTACGGGTTTTAACGTGTTGCGGCAGTTCATTTGTGACTGCGGTACAAGAACATATGGCTGCCCAACTTTTGCTGTTGTACAAGTGTATGTCTGTTGCTAATATTTGTGCACAGTATGGAAAAAGTGTTTTGTCACACAGAAGTGTGTATGATTAAATAAACGATTTCAAGGACTGTCAATGAAGAAGGAGCGGTGGACAGGATTATGTGGTAAATCAGCCATGATTCTTCCTATGCAACTATCAACAACAGTGGTGCATTCATGGCTCACAGTTTTAGCTGAAAAACATCAGGGAATATGAAAGCTATTATTTCAAACTGTTATGTCTTTTCTGAAAGTTGATTAAAATATATTCTACAGTCAATGTGCAGATAATGTTTGACTCACCCTCACAGACGACTAGACAGATATTTGACAGAATTTGCACAATCAGTGGCAGACTAAATACTTTTGGCCCTATGTATGTGTCATCATGTTTTATTCATAGATTAAATCTAGCTACAAAACAAAGCTAATCATTTGACAAAAACAATGAATCACTTTATTACAGACGCCCTCTGTAATAAACAGACAACTCTTTTACAGGAGGCACTAAAACTAAAATTGTATTATTTATGGAGTCAAAGGCTTCTCATTCTCTAATGTTCCATTTCTAGATGTCACAACATTAGAAGTAAAACAGTAAATATTTCAGACCTAATAAGGAAAACTTAATATGGAGGAGCGTCAGTGCAAAACCAAACATGACTACAGAACATTACTGTATGGATAAAAATAAGCATTGTCAATGTCTTGATATACATTGTTCACTTTACTAGCTATGTTTTTCTGACATGCAGAATGGGTAACAACAACCAGGTGTATTTAAAAAAAGCATATATACCTGCCTTGACTCACATATGAGCTAATCCATAAGGTTCAATATGACGTCAGTCCACCTTTTGCAGCTAGAACAACTTCAACTCCCTTTTTCCAGAAGTGCATTTGTGAGGTTGAACACTGATTTTGGACGAGAAGGCCTGGCTCTCAGTAACCGCTCTAATTTATCACAAAGATGTTCTATCGGATTAAGGTCAGGACTCTGTGCAGACCAGTCAAGTTTATCCACACCAGACTCTGTCATCCATGTCTTTATAGACTTTGATTTGTGTACTGGTGCACAGTCATGTTGGAACAGGAAGAGGCAAAACTGTTCCCACAAAGTTGGGAGAATAGAAATGTCCAAAATATATGCTGAAGCATTCATACACCAGTGGTTATGAAAGTGATTGAAATATCATGAAATACCAAAATAAACATTTTAAAGGCAAAACTACAATAAAAGTCTCGCAATATTTCAGAAAGATCATCTTTAAATTCTATTCAGAAAGGAAAAATGATGTACTTACCTTCTATAAGAATTACTGAGAGCTATGACTGGCTAATGGCTAGCCCACAGCATCAGAAGATTTAGTGCATGTTTCTATTTTCTGTTTTGCCTATATTTGTATGGGGTATTGAATCACAAGCCATCTGACCATTTGATCTGTTTCACAAAGGCAGCCAAATTTCTCCAAGAACCACCATGGCAAACAGGTCTGCCAGAATGTTAAGATTGGTGTTTCCTTAATGTTTCTGCACAAATTTGGTTTTAAGTGTTGCTGACTTATTGTGGTGATTGGTAAGGTGATTTTTGGGGAGGGGTGTCTGAAGGGGAAACAAATGTATACACAGCACCACTGTTTATATGTAGCCCACTAATCTTACACTGCTCAACATCTTCATTTACTTTAAGTCATTAACCAGGTTGATGTGTATGGCGGAAGTGATAATTCAGGTCAATTATATAACTATTAGAGGCTTTTGCGTTTTGGCTTGAGACCAGTAACACATCCGCACATATTAGCAATCAGCATGTTACGCTATTGTTTTATCACCTCATAAAATATACTGAATAGACAATGGCATTATCACTAGACAATAATATGACAATGATTGAAATTGTCATCATACTAAACCGATAAATGTAGCATAGTTGCCTACTTCAACCATAATTGCAAAAATGTAAATCAGATCCTGTCTTAAATACTATAAGTATTCCAATGATTAGGGAGAAAAGCAGTAGAAAAGCTGAAGAACTGAAACACAAAATTTTCAATTTACACCTTTATTATCATGAATTAGACCAAGGCAGTTATAAGTTCTAAAAGAACCACAGCATTGTACAGGAGAGACAGGAGATAGACATCATTCAGCATGTTTTTGCATGCATATTAAGCAAACACGCTAACCAAACAGGCCCTGTGTGTGGTGTGTGTGGTGTGTGTGTCTGTGTTTGTCTGTGAATGTGTCTTACAGCCATGACTTCACAGAGCTTGGGTGTGTGTAACCACTCTTGAGGGGAAGAACTTGATCTAAGCTGCACTCACCCCTTCACTACCTGCCTCAAACAAACAAACACAGACATACACACAGCTGAGCAAACACAATTGCAAGCTAGGTTTAAGCCGATTGTCCAGGACCCCTCCTGCTTATCTACCTGTCGTACTATACTGCTGGGATATTGGTGAGGCCTCGCCACGCTGTCTGGGGTGCTTATCAAAAGTGTTCTGAAAACAGAATGCAGTGTACTTCTGGGTTTGACAATTATTGCAAATGATTATGTGTGATAGAAACTATAGGCAATAGCTGGGATTTAAACTGGTCTGATACACAATTTACATAGTAATACCTTATACTAAACAGTAATATACTGCACAATTATACACTGCAGTGTTTAAGGGTATTTTTGGTTCTTTGTCCTGCATTTTGGATGCTAATCCACACACCAGCTGGAGTATTCAAATATTATTCGATAGGTGTCTGGAAATAGCTGAATAATCATTATACCGCAAATGCCCCTATCTAATTCACTTCTGACTACAAGCTGCAATCTAAAACAAAACATTAAAATTGAGCTCTCAAAAATAGCTCTCAGAAATAAAGACGGGAAGAGAATCACCAATCCCCCTAATTCTGTTACACACCTTACACATCATCATCTACAGTGCATAATATCATCAAAAGGTTCAGAGAATCTGAAAAAAGGCGGAAAACTATAGACGGCACTGCATCACATACAGGCATACTTCTGCATTGGAAATCAGAAATTGGGCTCAGGGATATTTCCAATGAACATTATTTGTGAACACAATTTACTGTGCCATCTGCCGTTGCCAGCTAAAACTCTATAGTTCAAAGCCGTATCTCAATAAGATACAGAAGCGCTGACGTCTTTTTTGAGCCAAAGCTCATTTAAAATGGACTGTGGCAAAGTGGAAAACTGTTCTGTGGTCAGACAAATCAAATTTTGAAGTTCTTTATAGAAATCAAGGATGCCATGTAATTTGGACTAAAGAGAAGGACGACCCAGGTTGTTATCAGCGCTTAGTTCATAGGCCTGCATCTTTGATGGTATGGAGTTGCATCAGTGCATGTGGGATGGACAGCTTACACATCTGGAAGGACACCATTCATGCTAAATGGTATATCCAGGTTCTGGAGCAACATATGCTCAAAATACAAGTGACTTGTCATGTGGTGAACACAGGTAAGAAACCTTACTCTCTGAATATGTCAATGCCTATTGTTCATGAGCCATGACCAGGTCATGCCATTACATAACCATCAAAAAGCATTAATAATTGAACAGACTGCGAAAAAAGTGAAGCCATCCTCCATGCATTTCAATTGTTTCACACGTCTCGTTTCAGTGCACTATTTGTATGATACTGAATGAGATTCACGTGTTTTCACCAGCCCCACTGCTTCCACACAGCAATATAGACTGCTACTTACAGTTCGTAGTCTTGAAATGAGCCTGAGATTACTCTGAAGCAGGAGAACCCAGTGTTGTCAACAAATGACACCTTCATTTTACCCAATCACACAATAAATATCATTATCGTTCGTAAACATGGAAGGTATCAGTATCATACATGACAAGGCCACAAAAAATACCTTTGTTAAAAGATCGGGGGGGTTGGTCAATAAAATAAAAATGTATTCCTATACAAAAGGTCAAGGGTCAAATATGTATGAAATGGCATACCACATTCCAAATATCACATCATTTAGTGGTTTTTTTTTCCTTATTTTAAAATGGAAAGCAAACTGCGGTCTGTATTTAATTATGCAAAAAAATAAATGGGCATCATACTGACATGCTGGTGATTAAAATAAAAATATAACCAATTTCTTAAGTAAAATACATTTCTTTAGATGTTATTCTGTATTCAGCCTTACCATATGACCCATATCACCACTCTGCTGTCATACATCTACAAACACACACACACATTAGCGGGCAACACGCATCTAGACGGCGTGTGTCATTCTGGTTTCTGCTTACAGTGCAGGTGTCGTCTGTCTATGTTTACATAAGTAACATGAGTTTAAGTCATCAGGGGGGTTAAAATAAACTGTGTACATTGTGAGTTGGTAGGGACTAAAGATGGCAAAAACTATAACCCTGACAAATATAGCGTACAGCTGAACAGATGGCCATTAATAGACATGCTTTCTAACATACACATATACACACACGTTTTACTATCTTGTAGGGTTGACCCAACCTTCAATGCTTTTTTGTCTTTTTTTATATTCTACATAAGAATAAAAATAGCTGAATGATAGGCATAAACATAATCGGGTGTCACACACAAATATGCAAACACTTCAATACATGAACACCCTTTGCATTAACACACACAATCCACAAATGAGATTCATCCATTTGGTTTTTACAAACGCTCAAGTTATCTTGCTATTTCCTTGAAAAGATCCAGAGCCTCTAGTTGGTCATGGCAACATTCCATCCCACATAGCCCAGGAAATAAACAGGAGGAGAGATTAAACAATGTGGTGGAGGGAACAGAGCTGGAGAGGTTCGGCATTAGAGCGGATGCATTAGATTCCCTCTGCAACTCGCATTAGACTGCTCGGCTTCCCCGATAGTCAAAACAGAGCTTTGGGAAGACCAGCAGCTGTGTCATGTTTGACGTGACAGTAAAGAGCTAACCACCCACAACACAGGATGAAACATGTTTGCCGTGACGAACTGGCCTCACATGAAGAAAGTTTCAAAATTCAGGACTAATACTGTATGTATTAACAAAGATGCTTTCATGAACTATGAGAAGCTTAGAGTACTTACTTAAGGAAACTAGCTTTTTGTATCAAACTGCAGGCGCCACTTGGTGATAAGCAAAAAAAGCAAATGGAGACTGATGATAGTGCGAGAACACATGTGAAATGCCAATTCTGTTCCCATTTGCCCATGTGCAATCAGACATATTTTGTAAGAAGCCACTTCTAAGCAAAAAGGAAAAGTACAGCTTTAAATGAATTCAAGCCTTCGTTAAAAAAAAAGCTGATCAAGCAAGTGTTATGAGTGACAGAAAGGCATTCTGGTTAATCAGAACTCTTTGTGCTGCTTCCTATGCTCCCTGCCATCTGTGCTGTAATGGGTTTTTGTGCTTTAGCTACAGTGTAATCAATGCCGCACTAGGAGTAATTCTGACAGAGAGATAAACCGCTTTTTGAGCACATCTCCCTTTCATTTCTATAGATAGGATATGAAATGCATACCATTGTCATGTTCTTGAAACTGATTAATCAAAAGATGTTGAATAATTTTATGAAATTATGTATATATTGTTATATTAATGTTATATATTGTTAGTTATAAAAGTATGTATTAGATGTATGTTTTGTATATATTATATATTACTGTTATATTATTATTGTTATATTAATCTTATATATTATTGTAAGTTATAGAATTATATATTAGATGTATACAGAATGTATCACATCACCCAAATGAGGATGGGTTTCCTTATGAGTCTCTCAAGGTTTCTTCCTTACTTAGGGAGTTTTTCCTTGCCACCATCGCCATAGGCACCGGCTTGCTCATGTGGGATAAAACATTTTCTGTAAATCTGCTTTGGGACAATGCCCATTGATAAAAGCGCTTTATAAATGAAATTGAATTAAATTGAATTGAAAAAATAAGGATCCATTCATCAATTCTATAAAAGATCTTAACATAATTTTTTAATACAAGAGTTCCCAAACACACAATGTTTTTATCATGCTAAAAGTAGCGTACTAGACATGGAAAGGATGTAGACATTTGGAATAAGGTTAGTTAATAGGTCTGTGCTATAGAATCATTTATAAAAACCTATTATTATTAATATATATGAATGTAATTCTTTATATTAAACATCAGTTTTTTGAGGTTAAAATTGGCTTTTCTCTGTTTCTCTCTGAATGCTGCTAGGCATTCATGAGCTCCACTGTATGTTTATGATTGGCTAGTGTCTCTGTGATTGAGACAGGAAAGATGGTATGCCATCCCTCCCACCTAAAAAGGGAGAAAGAGTTCACTTTCTCCAGATAATGGCACAAACGTTGCATCATACAAATGAACATAAAGCAGTGAATTGTAAAATTAAGAAAGTAAAGCAATAAAGTTAATAAATAAACTAGGAATTAGAAAAAAATATATACACTATACAAACCTATAAAGTATATAAAATATATTTTAATGATAATAGTTAAAAACAAACTCGTTTATAGAGATGATGGAGAAGCAGTGTACTATTCTTCATTATTAATATTTCAAAAATGATGCTCTATAACACTAGTAGGATTTACAAAAGTGTATTTTTAACCTATTCATTGCCGGATGACAAACTGTCTAAGATTACAATGCAGAAGTTCACAATGGAATTAGGGAATTTCTTCAACTTCTCTTTTTTAATGTGGAAGTTGGAAAAAGGACAACAGATTAAGCAAGGTTCCAAATTTATCCAAATGTATAACATTATGAGGAAACATGTGATCTCTGTGGTTATAAACATGTCACAAACACTGCAATACTGGAAAGTAACACCAGAGGGTAACACCAGCAGCGGTTTTTACTTATTTAATAGACCCTGACTTCTGCACTGCCTAGTTTACAATGTTTTCTCATCACCTAAGCCTGGTCTGTTATTTGAATATTTTATATTTGGAATCTGTTTATGCTGCTGTTTGCCTGGATTATATTATTTAATAAATAAACCAGCTTTGTCTCCAGCTTCCCCGGTGTCTTGCGATAATAGAGACCAAGGAATGGCTGTTGGTGCCAAATGGGCTGGTTTGAATATTTACAGTGAATATATTTACAGGAATATCAATGTTTATATATTTATCTTTATGTCTCACTGGATTTTCAAGTATAATTGTCTCTAGTGTTTTTTTCTGAATGGTGCATGAAATAAAAAACCTTGACTGACAGTTTGTGACAGTTCTGTGAGTGCAAACATATTGTTGATGTGGTCAATGGCCAGACTAGTGCAAGCCAACAGAAAGGATAAGGTTGCGTAAATATCCACAATGTAATGCATTGACTAGAAAAGCATATCACAATGAACAACTATCAAAACTAAAGTAAAATAGGCTACAACAGCATAATAATACATTGGGTGCCACTGTTAGCCAAGAACCCGGATCTGTAGCTCACCAAAAACTGACTTTTGAATTGTAATTGTAAAAAAAAAGGAATTGTTTTTTTTATCTGAACCTGTTTAGTTTTTATGAATCTGTATAGTTTGTTATTTAATGTTTATCATTTAATGGTATTTCATGATCCCTGGTCATTCATAACAGAAACCAGGTTATTATAAATCAGGGTTGCCTTCATATAAAAAAAGACAAGGAAAGGGGGATTTGGTATGTGCAATTCAGCAAGAATGCATATTTTTGTGCCTGTAAGAAAGCCAGCATAGACACAGGAAGAACATAGAATATCCACACAGAAATGACTCGGGCCACCCGACCCAGAGATTGAACACAGGATCCTACTTGCTACCCACTGCACCACCGATGTCATTCCATACAACTGGAAACATAAACATACACAAATCTTTGCACAATACATGAAAATATGAGTTATGCTTCTTACTAAAGCCAGAAATAATGATATTTATACATGTCTTGATATTGGTTTAATCTGTTTGGCTCCACTGCAGAGAAACTGGTTATGATAACTATAGTCGAATGCAATCCATTCCCTAGAATGTTCACACCCTTCTCCAGTGCTTATTGAGCTGAAGTCATTTGCTTAGGAAAGCAATATTTCACATCGGTCTGTGACAACTGCCTGTAGGAAGACAGGGCTTTGTCTTGGACATGAGGCTCGGTTAACATTGCAGCCACGCAAACAACTCTCCCTCTCATCAAGATTAAGCCGCACGGAGCATTTTTAATCAAGATCCTCCTGCTTAACAACCATGTGGCCCCAGTCATATGTCACACATGTCCTTTCTCTCTCACACACACACATACACACACCACACACACACACAGACACACAAGCATCAATATGCACACATATCTGGGCCTGCAGTTCCATGACGCAAGATGACATCAACTGTAATAAAACAGTCAGCTTTCAAAACAGCCAGAAATAGCTTCTGCTTATTATTATCATGGTCAATACTTGTTCGTGTGCAGTTTATTTTGAATTCGAAAACAGAGATGTACACCATTTCATATTGTACGCATATATTCCAAGAATTCTTTTGAAGACAAACAATTCCCACAAATCACTGAGCACACGACTAGAAAGAAAGAAGATCAAGACACTGGCAAAATATCTACACTATTCCCACATCCTGCAACTACTTCCTTGCTTACCTCCTTACCTACTTGCTTGATTCTGCTTATAAAGATGTAACAATTATCATAAAATAATTAATACATGGTGAGCACAAAAATAACTTATTTTTATTTTAACTTATTTTTATTTAAATCTGAGCTCAAGGACTATCCTTGTGTTTACCATGTACACCCAAATTTTCAAAGTATTAAAGTTCCTGGGGTGTGTATGGCACTTGAATGTATGTAGGTATTATGTGTGTGTGTGTGTCCACCCGCTTAACTATTTTCCACTGTGTTGCTGATATATTATAACAGACTGTGTAAAGTATTAAGGGCACCTGAGGTCATGACCCAGTTTGGATGAGAATCATGAACTTGCCTTTGTGAAACATGTAACAAACAGCCATGAGTTCTGAATAATTCAGTAAGAGTGCATTTATAGTTGTGGAACTAAACTAAATTTAGTAACATGTTGGAACTTTTTGAAACTTTAATACTTAAATTCCTAAGCTGCTTATTATAGCTCAGTCAGCCAATAATTAGTCAGTATAATCTTCAGGTAGAAGACTGAAAAATGTGCCTATGTTCTGAATGAATGCCACACAGTTATAAACGTAACTACTTGTACTGTTACTATGAGATAAAGACGTCTATTTAGAACTATATTTGATCGTTATATTCAGTTAGGGCAAACATACAAATCCTAAACATTCTAGTGCCTTTTTAAATACATGGATGTATAATTCAGAGCAAACAAATGAATTATTATGTTTCGCAAAGCTGGTAATTACAACCTCGGTTCCAATGAAGTTGGGAAGTTGTGTAAAACATCAATAATAATAATATGATGATATCCTTTTCAACTCATATACAATAGAATAAACTACAAAGACAAGAAAGCGAGAAAGAAATCTCTGTAAGAATGCGGCAAGGCCGAAAACCAATGCTGAATGCCCTTGACCTTCAATCCCTCAGGCGACGCTTCATTAAAAATATGCTGCCATCCTAAAAAAGGTTTTTTTTAGGGACGTCCCTGCTTATTTCAGCAAGACAATGCCGAGCCACATTCTGCATGTGACAAAATCATGGATACATAATAAAAGATTGCAAGTATTAGACTGGCCTGTCTGCAGTCCAGACCTGTCTCCCAAATGTGTGGTGCACTATGAAATGCAAAATACGACAAAGGAGCCCCTGGACTGTTGACCATCAAACAAGAACGAGAAAGAATTCCACCTACAAAGCTTCAAAAATTAGTGTCTTCAATTCCTAAATGTTCATTGAGTGTTGTTAAAATGAAAGCTGATGTAACACAGTGGTAAACATATCCCTGTCCCAACTCTTTCGGAATCTGTTGAAAAGTGAATATTTGTTGCAACATCTGTTGTTGTTTTTTACTGCTTTATAAAGTGCTTCATAAATAAAACAAATTATTTGTTTTTATGATTGGAAATTGGGTTTTTAAGATACTGTCTCTCATACACACAAAATACTAACACATTTGCAGTCTCTACAGAACCTGCATTTCCTAGTGTGCATCTACTATATACAGCTAAGATATCCCAAACCTTGTGCCAGGTTACAATTTCCAATTGATATAACATCACACTGCTGGAACTCTGGCAATTTTCAAGCTACAAATAAAGTTCACTTTCACCTATAAACGTCATTAAAATAGCAGAGACCATTTAAGTTGAATAAATATCTCATTCAGTATTTTGCTGAATAACAAAGATTTCTGCTCCACGCCTAATGTCACTTACCTCATAGTACTTCATGTTAAATTTCAGAAAAATGGAGGCTGAGATTTTCTAAAATGTCATATCACTGAAAATTTTAGAAAAAAAAATTTTAGATCAGTCGTCATTCACTCATCAACTTGCTCACAAACGCGGTAAGATACTTTATGAGTTATACGTGATTATGCAAGTGGTGTAAATCAGCTACAAACAGTATTTTCGAGTTAAAATGTCCTTCAAAAATGTATGGGAGAAAGTTCCAGAACTTCTCAGTCTAACTGAGAGTCCCAGGCAGAGGGGAGAGGCCAATATAGAAAAGAATGTTTTACTAATGTCTAAAAGTATTTGCACCCACATAAACTGCATGCTAGAAAATTAAACACTCATTCAAATGGCATATTGGTTTGAGAATTTTTCCAACTACAACACATCTTAATATAACGTGGACTTTAGGAGAACTTTCAGACGCTGGCATTATCACCCACCCATTTCACTCAGCTTTTTTTGCATATTCCTTGTAATAGTGAATTAACCACTCATTAAAATGGCACATTGAGATATAAACTCTCACTTTATCAGGAATGCAGTAATGCACTGGTGCAATACACATCATAGTTTTTGCAGGAACCTTTATTTCCTTATTTAAAACATGCTATAGGATGAGCTGTGAGCCACAAGTGCAATTCTGTCATGGAGTATTGCTATAGGTAGAGCTGATTTTAAAATGATTTGCCCCATAAATCACTATCACGCTATCACTTGGGTGTCCGGCTTATGACAACATGACAAATGATTTTCTCCATAACTTGCGTATATTTTTGTACCAGACACACCCTCAGACAAAAATGAATGTATGTATGCATGCTGCTCTTCTTTCGTGCAAATCACATGCGAGGCAGCAATTTTTTTCTTGCAATGCAGTCACAAACTGAAACCTTTACAGCAGTGACTGAGCAAACAGCAACCGATGGCAAATGCTAATAAGACAACAGAGGACATAATATAACCAGAGTGAAAATATGTTTTTAAACACTCTTTTAATCCAGCTACAAAAGAAAAAAACAACTAGAATAAAACCCACCTTCCCAGTGAAAAGTTATACATTTATATGGCCATACATATTGAGGGGAGTATAAAATACAACAAATAAATACATTACAAAAATCCATATTTGTGAATTTATGATGAGGTTAAACTACAGCTGGTAACTGTTTAGATATGATAAAAAAATTACTTAGCACATGCATAACAGGCGCCGCCTGCCATATTGCCATAGAGTTTTGTTTCTCCTGTCAAAAATGAAAACAATAACAACATAATTTAAAATCTTTTTAAAATGTCTAATTTAAGTGATTAATATACTGTTTTAGCAAGAGGACGTGAGGTCAACAAATGCTTCAAGTTTCCATTGTATTGTTTAAACTAGAAAACAGACCAGAGCAGAGGGAAATCATGCACAAACTCAAATAGATTAATATGAATAGCATAAATAAAAGCTCACAGCATGATTTTGCTTGTTACTCTCCATCCTGACAGCTGAGGCACAGTGTTTCCTGTAGGTGCCATCCAGAGGAAGTCTGGGGCCTGCTACCGCTGCAGTTTAGCTTTCAGTAAACACACAAACAGGTACGACTCCAGGACACGCTGAAGGACAGGTCACACTCTATATAAAGATCAAACATGTCTACTGCTACATCCTGACTCAGAAAAGGCCAGGGAAACAAGGTCAGGTTAGAGACCTTGTTTGAGGAAGTTTATTTCATTACTGCCTAATAAACAAAATGTAACTGAATAAGGCAGAACAGTACACCATATAATCCACTATTTAATTCAATTTTATTTTTAAAATTATTTTTAGAATGGAACATTGTCACAGAAGCTTTACACAAATGGAATTCAAGATAGCCATAACGTTTATGAACGTTGTACTTTTTTAACCCTAACAGGCAAGCCTCTTGGCATTAAGATGATTAAAGCAAGAAACCTTGAGAGGAACAAGTATCAAAACAGAAACCCATTCTCATCAATGTAGACATGCAGGTAGTGGGTGTGAAAGCAGAAGAGGTGGAAAAGACTGACACGCTGTGGCAACCCCTGATAAAAGGGAGAGGCCGAAAGAAGAAGAAGAAGAATCTGCATCCGTGTCTGTTGGCCCCTTCGTCTTCCAACATGACTGTGCACCAGTGCACAAAGCAAGGTCCATAAAGACATGGATGACAGAGTCTGTTGTGAATGAACTTGACTGGCCCCACATAGTCCTGATCTTAACCTGATAGAACATCTTTGGGATGAATTAGAGTGAAGACTGATAGCCAAGCATTCTCATCCAACATTAATGTGTGACCTCACAAATATGCTTCTGGAAGAATGGTCAAAAATTCCCGTCAACACACTTCTAAACCTTGTGAACAGCCTTCCCCGAAGAGTTTAAGCTGTTCTAGCTGCAAATGGTAGATCAACGTCATACTGAACCCTATAGATTAGGTTATATCTGAGCAAATACTTTTGGAAATATAGTGTATGTCTAAATGGCCAACCTCCGAAAAAACAGTGATGTCACAAAGACCATCAGGGAGGATCAAGTCATAACCAGGAGATGAGGTCAAGATCAACACTCTCTCAGGAGTAGTATGTGTAGCTCAGGAGGGATGGGAATGACAGGGAAAAAATAAATAACAGGTACAAAATTTGTTGCATAATTTATAATCCTTGGGTACTTTAAGCGTCTTCAGTAGAGATATAAAGAGAATCTGTGCTTTGTCTTTCATTTGGCAGCTTCAGACACAGCACTGGGGTCTGTGCTTAATCTCAGGAACAACAGAAAGTCCTTAGCATTCCTTATGCAGCTGAACCAGGGAACTGTCTATGAGGTGCAATGTTGTGTGTCAAAGCAGGAACCGGGAGGTGTTCTGCATTGACCTGCAGGGGTGAAAGCTTCCCATAGACCTTCTTCAAAACAAGATTGCTGGATCTGGCCAAACTCACTGACCTCAACCTAGAACCATACTACATATTCTAACAGATAAGAACATACCTACATATTTACAGCTCCCACAATCCCAGATACACATGGCTCTGCAGGCATGTGCACACATGTACAGACTGGCTGACCACTGGAAAACACTGAGACGTGAAGATATTTTGCACTCATGTTTGTTTGATATGATCAGTCTGGAATCTGGCGATGTCTTACGCAAACAGGGGTGTTTTTGAAATGATGTCAGAAAAAAAACAGCCAGGCGAGAGTGGGTGGAACAGACTAGACACATCCCGCTGGAGATTTACCTGTTAGATGTTTTTTTTTTTTCATTGTATTTTACATAATATCTGGTGCATATTAGAACAAATCTTCTACAACAACACCATATTAATCCCTTTACCACTTTTCAGTTGAAGTGGCACTAACCTGTGTATTTATTATCTACTGCATTTTGCATTTTGTTGTGTATTTATGCTTTGTATTTAGTTATGGCTTCCTCAACATTGTGGTTAATTTGAACTTTTATTGACAGCTGCAAGGCCCCACAATCCCAACTACTTTCTATTAACTACTTACAGCTAGCAGGACTTATCTCCTAGGTCAAAATTTGGAGCATGAAAAGACGTCACACATAAGCAGACATGGTCCAGAACAGCAGGTCTAAATACCAGTTCTTTCATCAGATTAGTGACTGTTGGCTGATAAAAGTGAATAACAAATCATTTTGTGCATGCAAACAATATAGCTATATATAATAGCCTTTATCACTTATACATTACTTACTGTGAAACAATTAGCATATATAAAGATAGGGTCAAAGCACAGGGACAGTCACAATACGGAGCACATGTACATTGTACACTGACAATAAAAATTAATCTAATCTAATCTAGTCTTATTAGAGGAACCATCAGAGGTTTTAAGGTCAGGTTTCAGTGGGTTCCCCTGAATTTACTTATATATCCAGATTACATTTCCGAGTAGGAGTGCAAAAATTCTGACTTCCCAGCTCAGACGGAACAATTTGCTCTCATTCATCTCTATCTAAGGTTAAAGAGAAGCAACAGGGTTTTATTCCAGCTCCATTATATCTGTATCTGTTCAACCATTATATCTGTATCTGCTCAAACAGATCACACTGATGTCTAGGTGCCACTGTGCTAGTCATCTCTGATATAACAGCACAACTTGCATCTTATACAGAACTGTTTTGTGAAATTTTAAATCAAGCATTTGGATTTAACAGTGACATGTGAAGTCTAAGCCAAAACCTACAGGAGTTGGAAAATGAAACTGAAACACCTGGTTTTAGACCACAATAATTTATTAGTATGGTGTAGGGCCTCCTTTTG
>JAOUQT010000045.1:10177631-10188579 GCA_025769995.1 Xyliphius kryptos
ATTTACAGCAAAAGCACTTAATACTTGGTCAGGGCTCCTTTTGCACGAATTATTGCATCAATGCAGTGTGGTATGGGGGCGAAACTTCACACTAGACCTCAAGCCCCTGTGTGCCCCTCCACTCTTCCTCCAAAATCTGTGACCTTGATTTCCAAATGAAATGCAAAAATTATTTTAATCTGAAAACACATTGGACCACTGAGCAAGAGTCAAGTTCTTTTTCTCCTTGCTTCTGGTGTTGTCTTTTGGTCATGAATGGCTTGACACATGGAGCTTGTTGACTGGATACGTCTGTGTGACTCCAGCAGCAGTCCACTCCTTGTGATATCTCCTCCAAATTTATTAATGGCCTTTTCTTGACAATCCTTTTAAGGCTGCGGTTATCTTGGTTGTTTGTGCACCTTTTACTACTACACTCAGCTTTACATTAATATGCTTGGATACAGCACTCTGTGAAGAGCCAGCTTTTTTAGCAATGATATTTTGTGTCAATGACTGCCTTCTGGACATCTGTCAAGTCACCAAACATTTCTAATGATTGTTTAGCCTACTGAACCAGACTGGGGGCCAATGTAAATGCTTAGGACGCCTTTGCAGTTGTTTTGTTTTACATATTCTAGTTTTCTGAAATAATAAATGTTGGGTTTTCATTGGCTGTAAGGCATAATAATCAACATTAACAGAAATAAACACTTGAAATAGATTACTGTGTTTCTAATAAATCTATATATGTGTTTCACTTTTTGTACTTAATTACTGAAATAAATTTCAGTACTCATTCATGTATATGATGATTTTTGATGATATTCTAATTTATTGAGACACTATCTAAATACCAATTACATGGCCACAACTCAATGCATTTAGGCATGTCTAGATGGTCAAGATGGCTGGCCTGAATATTTTAGAAACTGCTGATCTACTGGGTTTTTTACATGCACAACCATATCTACTGTTTAAAAAGAAACAGTCCTAAACAGAGAAAATATAGAATGAGCAGCATTTGTGTGGACAAAAATGCCTTGCTGATGTGAGCCACAATCAATGAACACAGAATACCATCTGTTGAAATTATGCCACATATAAGGCAGTTCTGAGAGCAAAAGTGGGGCCAACATTTTACTAGCAATGTGTACCTAATAAAGTGGCTGGTGAGTGTAGTTTTAGAATTTCTTACATTGTCTACATGAAAACAGATATACAGTACTGTGCACAAATCTTTGAAATATTCATTTTTAGTACAAATTTGGTTAATGAGCTTTATTTGTATGGCATCTACATAGATCAGTACAAAATTATTTGTAATATTTCCACAAACAACTTTTCCAGCAAAAAATGCATAAAAATGACATAACAGGCCACTCTGTAGACCAAAAAAAAAGACTCCAGTTTTTGCTGCAAAAACTCATCTGTGAGTCAAAGTCTGCAGAAAAACTGAGTCAGATTCTCTGAAGAGTCAGTACAGAACTGCAAAAAAGTCTTTGTGGTCACCAATCATCAATGATCTATCAGCATAATCGCCAGGCTTAGGCTACTTACTTACTGCGTGCATCACTATAGCCTCCAATAACCTAGAATGTAACTACTTATAAATCTAAATGCGTTGTCAATTAATTAATCAATGTTCAAAGTAGAGCAAATGCAATGACTACAACAGTCATCGACAGTGACTATGTTGCAAATGCAAATTTAATCCCTATATTGTATATTGTATTTAAATACCAATCTAAAGCATAAAAAATGGTCGCATATTTCAGTCAACAAAGCATGAAATGGCCGATTTAGATAACAGATGTTGCAGTGTGACTCTCAATATGTGCACACCAGTGAAGCAGACCTCACGGCATGGATGCTGGATTCAGAACAATACTTGTTGGATAAATAAGCATGTGTGTGTCCACAAAAGGGATGAATCTCGTTGTGGGGATGCTACATTTAGTCCTTGTTTAAGTAGTTAGATAGCAAGCCACTGAGAAAGCAGAATGTGGTTAAAAATAGAATACTGTTATACTAATTTCAACACTATAACGGCCATCAACTAGCGTGGTCTATACCTCGCAATACAAGTAATATGTTTATAAATACAGTGGGGAAAATAAGTATTTAGTCAGCCACTGATTGTGGAGGTTCACCTACTCGGAAATATTTTCTAAATTTTCATCACACTTCAGATACACTTTAACCATGAGACACAAGATAAGTATTTAGTCACAGTATTTGGTAACAAATGTTCAACCAAATACTTTTTAACAAACTTTGTTTAGTTATTATGTTGGTCAAATGTTTCCTGTAAGTCTTCACCAGGTTTGCACACACTGTTGCTGGAATTTTGGCCCTTTCCTCCATGCAGATCTCCTCTAGAGCAGTTTTGGGGCCACACCGACCTTCGACTCCTTCCAAAAATTTTCTATGAGGTTAAGGTCTGGACACTGGCTAGGCCACTCCAGGACCTTGAAATGCTTATTACGGATCCACTCCTTCATTGCCCAAGTGGTGTGTTTGGGATCATTGTCAATGCTCTCACTGATGCGGTTTTGACTTAAAATCTCATAATACATGATACTGTTAATTCTTAACACGGATCAGTCGTCCTGTCCCTTTTGCAGAAAATCAGCCCTAAAGCATAATGTTTCCAACCCCATGCTTCACAGTAGATCTGGTGTTCTTGGGACAAACAAGACAAGTTGAGTTTTTATCAAAATGTTCTACAATGTTCTATTCCCCTAAACTTCCTTTGAATCATCTATACTGTCTCTGAAAAACGTCAAACAGGCCCGGACATGTACTGGCTCGAACAGGGGGACACACCTGGCACTGCAGAATTTACCAACCTGCTTGTCTATTGTAGATTCACTCTTACCAGCCTGGTGCAGGAATTTTTTTCCTGGTGTCCCATGACAGCTCTTTGGTCTTGGCCATGGTTGAGTTTGGAGTCTGACTGTGGACAGTTGTCTTTTTTTTTTTTTTTACAGATAATAAGGTCAAAAAGGTGAAATTAATACAGGTTACGGGTGAAGGACAGAAGAGCTTCTTAAAGTTGTTTAAGGTCTGTGAGAGGCAGAAATCTTGTTTGTGGGTACTATAATGTGATTTCCTGGATTTCCTCTCTACTCTCATACTCCTTGAACATCATACGCTCACCAAGACAATCCTTATTGTAAGATGATAAGTTTTACAGAGTATCTATTAGAATCTGACGCAGTTTTTCTGGAGTGTGTGACTGTCACTCTTGCTTCTTTTTTGTGTATGCAGTTCGCTCTCTTTACTGACATTGGAGACACATTTGGAGAATTTTTTTCTTGGGAAAGTAATATTTAGAAGTCTAAAATATTTGATAATATACACATGAATCTATATAAAATTATAGAAATAAATCTATATAAATAATTCTCTAAATAAATAAATCTCTATACTACATCCGACCAAAGTTAAAACGAAATTTTGCCCTAACATTTCTAGGTTTTTTTTGACAGCCAGCATCTAGCATTATTCTTGAAATGATGCCACCCTTTAGACACCATATATTTTGTTTTATTTCAGGCACATAATAAACTCTAATCTACTTTAACCTAATGACTTGAGTTCCCTAACCAGTTTCCAAGAAGACTATTTCCTGAAATTGAAAAATGAAATTTAGTCCCGATTAACCCAAAAATGTTTGTTTAGCGTATATAAATTATTTAATTATGTAATATTATTATTATTATTATAGATCTGCTAGACATTGTAGCTGCAGTCCCAGGTGGATGAAGTCAGCACCAACACTTTCCATGTCTGTGTTCACAGCCTGTGCGATGAACTTTAGTTCATAAATAAATCCTAATAAATTGCCTGGTTAAAAAAGAGCTTATATATATATATTTACAAGCCGAGTTTATGCAGCAGAATCCTGTTAGCCCCAACTAGAAACAATATACAATGATACTATCTGATACTATGCTGAAATAAGCATCTGTAGCTGTTAGTTCTGCTTAAAGACCACTGATTAATCTCCAAAGCTTTGGCGGCAAACTCTGCAAATCTGCACATTTAAGTGCTTTCCTTTTGCTTTATGCAGCAGATTATTCATCAAATTACAAAAAATTAATCGACAAGTTGGTGATGACCGGAAATAAATTATAGCACATATAGTTTCCAAAGCAATGCTTTTTTAAAGATAACACCAAAATGTGTTGGAATCTGACTAGAAAAGATTATACATACACAATAAAGTTTCGTTTCATCATAAGGTCCACTTGTTTCTGAAAACAAAATAACATTATAGCATACAAATATCATAGTTGCACACAGTGTAAAACATATAGATGGGTGGATTAAATCTAACCATATATCCTGGTGAGATGTATTTGTGAAATAATTCCACATCCTCTGCACAGTGAGATAGCAGATTCTCAGTGGTTGTCTTGAACAGTCCCTCCATAACCTGAGAAACAAACAAAAAATAATAAACACAAACAGTTTTGCATGAACTGTAAAATAATGTAAGGGAAACAATCGTATGGACCCGTTAAAAGAAACAGAAGAAGAATGTCATAACCAAATGTAAAGATATATTATAATGCTGTGTAAAGGTGTAGTTTATTCACCGAGTCAGTAAGTTTCAGTAACTAACCATCATTATATCCTTCAGTGACTCAGTAAAAGCGATTTCTGCCTCCACCATGTAAAACTCAGCCAAGTGTCTCCTGCTCTGGGAATTCTCCGCTCGAAATGTCGGGCCAAATGTGTAAACAGCCAGAAAATTCCTACATAAAGCAACAGTAAATTGTACTAAAACAAGACAGGGAACAGATTGAACCACTTGAGGCTCTTTTTTAGCGTTGAACATAGTTTTCACAAAATAAGGCGAGTTTAGTTCCAATAGTGCTTACCCTGCCATCACTTCCAGATGTAGCTGTCCAGAGACAGTTAGGAATGCAGGCACAGAGAAAAAGGGGAGATTCTCTTTATCCAAGTTGCATTTGTTTCCTGTAGGCTATCGGGAAAGAAATATACATTCATGAGTAAAAGTCACTGATTGTATATGGAACTTAGATTTCTACTATTAAATATGCTATGTTTTGTCCTTATAACATTTAAGGCAGCACTTCACATTTTGAATACTTAGCTTGAAAGAAATTGGGCCATTTATCAAGAAAGACAGGTTCATTGTTGTGTTGGACAGTTAGAGCAAAAGAAAAGGCTACTCTGGGCCTTAGTTCATATGGAAGCTAATAAAAGATGAGGTTTCTATACTATTTTTCAATACTCTTTAGATGATCTTCACCTGGATAAGAACATCCTGTAAGCTTGCTGTCATCAAAAGCCTAGATTTTGTTGTTTAAGTGCATCAGATTAAATACAATTCAGTAAAACGCTTTCTTCTCAGGGGCGTGCCAAGTCTCTGGCCACGGGTCTTTTCTCATAGCAAATTCAATGTATTCAGGAAAACTTTAATCGAAAACTTTTTTTAACTAATAACCATTGTCAGGGAAATTCTCAACATCTATCTATCACGGGTCTTCCCTTGGTTCAGAAACTGGGCATTTTATAGAAAATGCAGAAAGGAAAATGCGAAAAAGGTATCGAAGCATTCGAGCCCTCACATCCAGACTCTGCAACAGTTTTTTCCCTCAGGCGATCAGACTCCTAAACAATAGGAGTCTGAACTGAAAATACTCTCTCACACACACACCCACTCCCTGTTTAAAAAACGTTCACAAAACCTTTTTACTACCTCATAAAGCACAATGC
Organism: Xyliphius kryptos; assembly: GCA_025769995.1. Lineage (NCBI taxonomy): Eukaryota > Metazoa > Chordata > Actinopteri > Siluriformes > Aspredinidae > Xyliphius > Xyliphius kryptos. The sequence goes on from JAOUQT010000045.1 coordinate 10,183,365, forward strand.
CACTTTTATACAAAATTACAATATTTCCCACTTGTACTTACTTTTGTTTTGCACTGCATGTATTTATTGTTTGGTATTGGTTCATATTTATTGTTCGTACTGTCCTGTATTTATTGCTTGTACAGTGTTTACTGTTTGCACTAGTGCACTTAATGTTGTGTGTAGCACCTTGGTCTGAAGGAACGTTGTTTCGTTTCACTGTTTATTGTAACACTGTATATGGCTGAAATAACAATAAAACTACTTGAGACTTAGGAAAATAAACACAGGGACAGGTTCAAAGATGCAGATTCAGCAGAAATAGATTTTATTTACATTTCACGAATGAATTTATACAATTTTCTATCCATTCTATCATTCTCAACTTATGTATTCTACTATTGGTTGCCTGGAACATTCCATTCTTATCTGTTCACCATCCTCCTTACTAGCACAGTTCTGCTTACCTCACACAAACATGTTTATGGTTTCATCTGCTAAACTACAATTTAATGATTGTTAAATTTTTTCTACACCACATTATTTATTTATTTATTTATACTTGTGTCTTTGTGTGTCTGTATATCCGCAAAAGCATAAATGTGGAGGCAGGAATCACAGTTGCTGCATCTGCGCAGAGGAAGTGCACGCCGTACACTTTGACGAATGATACATGGCTACGCATCAGCTATTGCTTGATTCAATGCAAAAGAATAATTTGGCCTTTAACACCAAGTGTTTATGTAATGCTGGCTAATTTACTATGAAGCTGATTAATACCATTTCTATTATTTGTATCTGAAATTTTATCCAGGTGAACATAAGACGTTTTTTCTGTTATCTGGGATGCTAAGGCAGGCGGGCAATAGAGTAGCAAAGTGGAGTGCTCAACCAAGCAAGAGGCAGCAGTAACAGAGAGGCAGGATAGAACATACAGCAGGGCAACAGCACTAACAGACAGGGAGGATAGAGTGCACAGAAGGGCAGCAGCCGTTACAGACAGGGGATAATGGAGCACATCCTAGAGCAGAAGCAATAACAAACAAGGAGGATAGAGCACACCAAAGGGCAGAAGCAGTAACATACAGAGAGGATGGAGCACACAGCAGGGAAGCAGCCGTAACAGACAGGGAAGATGAAGGACATAGAAAGAAAGCAGCAATAACAGACAGGGAGGATGGATCACATAGCAGGGAAGCAGCAGTAATAGACAGGGAAGATGAAGGACATAGAAGGAAAGCAGAAGTAACAGACAGGGAGGATGGACCACACCATAGGGCAAAAGCAGTAACAGACAAGGAAGATAAGGCACACCAAAGGGCAGAAGCAGAAACAGACAGGGAGGATAGAGCACACAGCAGGTCACAAGCAGCAGTAACAGTCAGAGAGGATGGAGAACACAGCAGGTCACCAGCAGCAATAACAGACAGGTTACAGTAAGATAAGATCATATGTTTATCATATAGTAGTCTCAGCCTCAGCTGGCCTGCCCACCTTGTATAGTTGGTCATGCCGCATGTCAGTTAAAAGACCGTCTAACCGAAAACAAAATGACATATACTTTGGATTACAGTATTTGTATCGTACCAGTTGCATCGTGTTAAATGTATAGGGAAATATATTCATTGTAAGAAAAGTTAAACCAGGTTTATACTTCAAACCAAAAATCTATTTGAAACAAATGCATCATGATACTTACTTCCACCTGAAATAGTTCCCCTGCTCCTTCACAGTCATTTGATGTAATTACAGGGGTGTGAATTTGCACAAAGTTGTTTTCCTGCAATGAATTTCATTTATCAGGAAATGTTTATTATATGCATAATATGCTTATAAAACACAGTACAGTAAAGAGACAATGAAACTTACTCTAAAATAAGAGTGAATGGCTGCAGTGGCTTGGCTGCGTATTCTCAGCAATGAACTGAAGACATTTGTTCTGCATCTTAGGTGAGGAAGCTGTCGGATATAGTCCAGGGAATGGTGGCCCTTGATTTTCAGTGGAAAGTCCTGAGAAAAAAAAAAAGTGGTGTGTTACTTTACTTGATTAACTGAACAAATATGCATCCCAAGTCATAAAAAATGTTTTAAGGGGGAGCAAATTACCACAGGATTACATTCTCCAACCACTTCAATGCTACTGGCTTGTAACTCCACATTCTGTTTTTTGCTAGGACTCTTTTCCAAGCTCCCAGTAATATCAACAGCACAACCAAAGGTGAGGTCTCTTGTAAAAATAAAAAAATATTGCAAGGATTAGTCAAAATGTATCTGAACAATCAAATAACAGAAAAGCAAAATACATCATTTTAAACATAATCTCTCTGCTATTTAATACATCAAGCTTAAAAAGTCCTTTATTAAAGTACTTTGGCTTGTTTTAAGACGTCAAAATAAAACTTTGTATAGTGTCTACAGTATTGGCATTTGTGTGCAGCCATGCATTGTCATGATATAGAGGAGAGAAAAAATAAAGATGGCATCTAATGCATGATATAGAGGACCATTAGCATGCCCTATGAAGGACAATGTATGACAGTATAATTTTCGTTCTTAATTATGATGTGCAAGTGCAGGACCAACAGACTGAAAGACTCCTTTGTCCCTCATGCCATCAGACTGTACAACCACAAAAGTTTATATCTATACACCACAAAATATATACGTAAAAATACATAACAGGCTAGTGTGAAATATATACATGTACAATAAACCATTACACACATCTGATGGGCAATATGTACAAATATATATATATATATATGTGTGTATGTATATATAAAACATTTTTACTTATTACTTTTATCTCTTTGTACTATGTGTACTAAGATGCTGCTGGAAAATAGAATTTCCCTGAGAGAACGCTTCCAAAGGGATCAATAAAGTTCTATCCTATCCTATCATATGATCACATTAGGCAATCCAGGGTAGTATAAACATTTAAAATATTTTTTCACATTGCTTTCACAAGAAGGGGCATACAATGCACCCTAATATTTTCCAATATTAAGTTCAGATAATAGGGCAGTTTGCCTATTCCCCAAGTCTAAAAGTGGATAGCCTTCCTCTGCATTTTGACCAAATTTCATGCCTCAGATTTTTTTATATTCAGTCACAACCAAACACATCTTGCACAACAAAAAACAAATCACTGCACATTGCTGTCGATTCATACAAATCACAGTAGTGACTGGAGACATCTGTTATTCTGTTGAACGAAAAAAATAAAAACAGCTGAGCACATTACATTATTCTGATCGACATCACATAATATGAGAGGGGGAAAACATTACCTGGTGCTGAGGTCTGCACTGGCTACTACTTGCAGAGGCTGTAGTGAACTCCCATCAGACACATGCAGAAAGAGATTGTGTTTCTGTGATCGGACAGAACGAACCCAACCCTGAATAATAAAAAAACGGTGTTTGTCAAAGTGGGCATTAGACTGATAATTTACATTATATGCATAACTAACATGATTAACAGATCACACAGATTTAGACAGTACCTGTATTCTGACGGTTGATCCCTTCTCTTGGCCCTTGAGAGCATCATGCACACTAACTTTCTTTGTTGAGCTGCAATAAAACCGTTTCCTTGTAATGGCACCGCCAAAGAGCCGAGATGTGACCAGCGATCTCCAAAATAACGTTACCGAAACTTCCATAACAATAGCAGAGATGCGCATGCGCAGAGTTTAGCGCTCCTTCTTTACACTTTTCATAAATGCCCTATTTGCGTTATTTGATACGAATACACGCCACAGTTAGTGAGTTAAGGAAAATAATCACAATAATTATAATAATTATTATTATTATAACAATTTAATCCATACATAAAAAACACTCTCCGTAATGTTATGACATTCACACTAGTCAGTGTCGCTTCCGGATATCTAATCAACTTCCTGCCTAGAAGCGATCCTATAGGTTGCATACAGACACGTGCTTTGGAATGACCAATCGCTAACATCTGTAGGCGTTGCGAAAATATAGGTAACGGAAAATGTAGTTTTATTTGGGAGTAAAGACTCGGAACACTGTAATAAGTAAATTTTTTAAAAATATATTTCGTTTCTTTCTTAACAACACGAAAGCTAAATATCTACCTGCATACCAGTTAAACTACGTGCTCATCCTTAAAATATATATATTTATCTATTTACAGCATAATTTCAGTTTATTCACTCAAACTCAGGATGATGACGAATACTGTATCTCTGCATTTTCTTGTAATAATGCATCAACCCAGCTAACCAAAATACGCTGCCTTTACGTGCAGGTTACGTAACCTGATGACACGCCTGGTGGTAGAGGAGGATGGCAGCACAAGCATTGAAAAAAATTTGTGGTGTGGTCAGATCCTGCCCATTGGCATCCTTGCCGGTGGAGACTGGGGAAATGCCCCTGCACCTATGACGAATTGCTTTGTCTACAGTGTATTGGATTAACATAAAAGTGCATAACCAGGGCCATAAAGCATTAGCCATTTTGCACAATGCCATTAATCACCTTCACGGTGCATTTAGAAGCTTTGGATACAGGAGCCTTTTTTTATCCAAGGCAGATGGACCGATGGATCAAAGCATCCCACTGTAGGAAACACTGCAGAGCTGTATATATCCCAGAATTTCAGTGTTTGTCAGTTTTTTAACGTATTGTCATTCTTCTGGCTTTGCAGTGAACTAAGAAATGTCTGCCTGATGCAGATGGTTATCTGCTCAGATTCCTATGCTGTGCACCAGAATATCCAGACTGGGCAGTCTACTTGTAGGAGAAGGGTTTCTGACACTATTCAGAATACAGAGACAACTCTTCTCTTAGTTTTTTTATGGGTTCCAGCTCATGTTGGAGTAGAAGCACCAGAAGTAGAACAGTGAATACAGCTGCAAAGTAATGTTTAAAATGCTCATTGTGTGACTTGAAAATTCCTCTAAACAAAGCAGAGGCAAAAGTATTGATAAAAAACATAAGGAAACAATGGCAGGTTAAATGGGAGTTTTACTATTCAGTCACAGGTTGATTTAAATGCACAACTTAACATATTTAACCTACAGGGGTTAGACAATAAAATTGAAACACCTGTCATTTTAGTGTGAGAGGTTTAATGGCTAAATAAGCCTGGTCGCCAATCATCATTAATTGCACCAGTAAGAGCATAGTGTGAAGGTTCAATTAGCAGGGTAAGAGCACAGTTTTGCTTAAAATATTGCAATGCACACAACATTATGGGTGAC
>JAOUQT010000045.1:10251314-10267664 GCA_025769995.1 Xyliphius kryptos
AAGAATGGCTTAAAATCCCTCGGACCACTGTGCAAGACTTGTATGTGTCATTCCCAAGACGAATTGATGCTGTATTGGCCGCAAAAGATCCTACACCATACTAATAAATTATTGTGGTCTATTTTATATATATAAATATAAAAAAGATTGTATAATACTTACTCATAAAATGTAGTCCACCCATTTTCATTGCTCTTTGTTGCAAGCAGTCCTGAGTTCCCATGGTAGGTCATCATGGCTAACTCTTGTCCCTGGGATCCAATCGTCTTGAGGGCATTATTAGTTCCAATAGTAATCCAAATTGTTTGGCCATCTGGAGTCATGAGCCTCGGCTGTCCCGTATTGTCCCTGCGAATAGTCACTTTATTCTTGTTCTTATCTGTGATGGAGCTCAGGTCTCCTGCTCCTGAGTAAGTCAGGTTGTACAGGTGGTCACCTGTGGTTAGGCTCTGAGTGTAAATGTGACTGCCATTAGTGTCAAACAGGTAGAGTTCATCATCCATAGGTGATGACACTTCATACATGTTAAGTGGATTAAGGTGCGGTTTGTTCTGCCGTACATAACGGATCCGGATATTGCCTAGATCAGCGATGAACAGTTCACCATCAGGTGCAACTGCCAGTGATGCTGGTGAGTTAAGCTTTGCATGCTTGGCATAACCATCATCTCCTGAGTAACAATCACAGTTAGGGTCATTCTTACAGTCGCAGCCGCTTGGGGCACCCGCGACTAGAGAGATCTCACCATTTGTGGAAACCTTTCTCACCCGATTAATCTTTTTGTCATCAGATTCTGAGATGTAAAGGATGCCATTGTGGGACACAGCCAATGCATTAGCAGATTCCAGTGTAGCGTGGATGGCAACTTTGTTCACCAGAAAGTGGTCAAGGCCAGGAACCTGGCAATGCATGGGCCGACCGGCTACTATCCGAACCTGGTGATTCTCTGAGATCTGCAGCACTACGTTGTTATCCAGCACATAGAGGGAGTTGTCCATTGGACTTACAGCTAGGTCAGTGGGCCATTCCAGACGTACCTGTGAAAGGACACAAAAGCAGATAGTTAGGATATTTTTTCATTTACTAAAGAAGCTTTGTTTTTTTCTTACTGTGGAAGACATTTGAATTCTTCCAGGTGCGAGATAGTATTACAAGACTGGCTGGAGAGGTTATTTTGACGATATTCAGTTGTGTTTGAACACAGAGGTGTATGTGATATACTGGCAGAAGTTAGAAGTAAGCATTATGGCTTACTTCTAACCAGTTAAGAGTATAGGCAAATGGTATACTGCAGCACTGAGTGACAGAGAGCAGGTTATAGGGTTGAGTAAGGAAATGGTGGAGGCAATAAAGAGAATTGATAGGCCTTTTCTGCCAGGTTAATTAAAATTGCGGTGTCTGCAGTTTGGTTTGCTTCCCTGTGGCCACTGACAGTATATGATGTTGCAATTAGTGAGGTGCATAAGTTCTATAAGGAAGTGGCTGGGCAAATCATACTGCTTAAGTAGTGTAGCATCGCTTGGAAGAGGGACATTAGAATTGCAGATGATTAGTCTAGTCGAGGAGTTTAAACATGCAAATGTAGGGTAAGAAATGTTATTGTTAGGATTAAAATATTAGCTGGTTAATACAGTAGCACTGGTTGCAAAAGAGGCCAGAAAATAAAAACCACAAGAGACAGTGCTGTCAGCAAAAAGGGCATTGGAGCATAGAGTTGTGATAGGGCAGGTGCAAACTGGGAGGGCAAGACTTGGGTTAGGTAAAAACATCTAGAAAGGCCACGTCTAGAGATGGCGAATGGTTATTAATTTTATTTGAGTGCAAGAAGAGGTGGCAAGTTGATATTGTATTCACAATAGAGCATACACAACATATAAAATGTCAAAAAAAATTCATGCCAAATATTGGCTCATTTAAAATTTCATGACAGCAACACATCTCAAAAAAGTCAAGGTTTTCCACTGCCCATGCCCGCTGCCTGACTAAACTGAGCGCTGATAAAAACTTGAGTCAGCCTTCTCCTCTTTAGTCCGAATGACATGGCATCCCTGATTTCCAAAAATACCTTAATATTTTAATTCGTCTGACCACAGAATAGTTTTCCACTTTTTAAATGAGTCTTGGCCCAAAGATGGCACGGTGAATTCTGTTCACAGATAATGTTCTCTTTAAATATTTCTGAGCCCATTTTGTGATTTACAATACAGAAGCATGTGATGCAGTGCTGTCTACGGGCCCAAAGATCACGGGCACCCAATATGGTTTTTTCCCACCTTGACCCTTGTGCACAGGGGATTCTTGCAGATTCTCTGAATCTTTTGATGAAATTATGCACTGTAGATGATGATATATTCAAACTATTTGCAATTTTACATTGTTGAACTCCTTTGTGATACCACTTTGTGTCAACACAGAAATAGGGGGATTGGTGATCGTCTTCCCAGCTTTACTTTTGAGAGCCTCTTCCACTCCAAGATGCTCTTTTTATACCCAGTCATGTTAATGACCTAATGCCAATAGACCTAATGAGTTGCAATTGCAATTTTTTTTGCCCGTTTCCAACTTTTTATGAGATGTGTTGCTGTCACTAAATTTCAAAAGATGCCAATATTTGGTATGAAATTTCAAAATCTCTAACTTTCGACATGTGATATGTTGTTTATGTTGTAAAGACAATCAGTTTTTGAGATTTGCAAATTATTGCATTCTGTTTTTATTTACAGTTTGTACTTTTTCTCCAACTTTTTTTGTATCGGGTTTGTAATTACACGCAGTTAAAACGTGCAGCAGAGAATAACTATGATCGGTAGAAATTAACCGAACCAGGAGTGCTCTCTAAGAGGTAGAATAAATGCCTAGCGTGGACCTGGCATGGTAACAAGGTTGCTTGATTAAAAGATCTTTTTTAATGGACTGGGAGGAATAAAGCAAAAACAACACACAATGCCATGTAATCTATTAAAAGAAGACCTCAGTTAACATCAGTTAATTGATTTGGATCAAACAAGACAAATCCATTTTTCATGGAAGAAAACAACATGTCAATAACTAGCAGCACAGTATCTGACAAAAACAACACAAAAAGTACACAAACCAATAAAATAAAATAAAAAATATAGCATGAATACCCAGATTTTATTAATCCTCTTAATACTGATGTGCATCTAACTGCATTTCTGTTTTGTGTGGACATTTGTGTAAACTTTTGGTGAAATATGAAGATGAATCACATGTATGCATTCTTTATATAGTGCAGTACCTTAAATAGAGCAACCTCATCTAAACCTAATAAATAATAAATAGCCATGTTTAAGAACACATGACAAATAATCATAGAGATGGTGAAAGTAAGGGGTAGTTTATTTCATGTTTTATTTAGAGACTTTCCAGCATCACACTTAAGTGACCAACAGCCAGTAAGGATCCAAATGGCCACAAGTCAATTACAGGTGTGTGAACCCCATTACAACTGTCTAACCCACATGTACAGCTAGCATATGAAATGTCTCCTATTCTTTTCATCAGTTATCATTAGTATAGAATAAAGGCGTTTTTAAACCTATTTCTCGTTCACGAACACATAAGCACATATCAATCCTCTTACAAACCTAGGGCCATTAGTGTTGTGTTGATTGCATTTTCTGCCATAGTAGCATTCATTGTTAATTTAAGAGCTTTCTACTGGATTCTTTATTACGACTGTGGGACAAAGGAGCTCAGCGGTTAAGAGGTTGGAATACTGACCATGAGTTCAGATCGCACCATTGCCACAAAGGTTCTGATTCTCTTATGTAAAAAAGGAACTCCTCAGAATTAATATATACTTAGAATTGGTATTACTATCTGCAACAGTTCTGAGACAGTACTCACATGCTTGCTATGCTCATGGTGTCCACATACTGTCAGGCATACAATATATATACTACAGTATATCAAACAAAATCTGGAGCATTCCTTTGGGTTGGAAATGCCATTGGCCTCAAGGTATATACACTGCACATTTGAGCTAATCAGTGCTTTGAATTCTGGGATGCAACAGACCATACAAACAGTAGCATATTTCACAATAGAACAGTATTGAAGTAGTACTCAAGCTGTATTGTATTTTCAATATGTTCTCTAAGTGAATTTGGTATTCTGATGTCATAGTTTTGCCTGGTATATTATCGAAAAAATAATATACCCAAGCTTTGAATCTTTTTTGAATCTTTTTTGATTCATTAGGACTACAGACACACTCACATCTTTAAACAGAGAATCATACTCACACACATACATAACATAGAAAATGAACAATCAGCATTAACAATCTATCAGCGAGCATGTTGCTGCCAATATCTCTCACCAAACAGCAAACTCTTCATTGTCTGGATTAAACAATTTTGGGCAGTGGATGGATCAACAGCTTATTACATGAGAGCTCATTATGACATAACCACTAATTGGTGCAATTTATCAGTGATCCTTTAGTGTATATGACTCAGAACATGCACATGCTTATAGATACACATACAAACCCGATTCCAAAAATGTTTGGCAAAGTACAAACTGTAAATAAAAATGGAATCCAATAATTTACAAATGTCAAAAACTGATACTGCATTCACAATAGAACGTAGACAACATATCAAACGTTGAAAGTGAAAGATTTTGAAATTTTTATGCCAATATTGGCTCATTTTAAATTTCAGGACAGCAACACATCTCAAAAAAGTTGGGACCGGACAATAAAAGGCTGGAAAAGTTAAAGGTACAAAATAGAACAGCTGGAGGACCAATTGGCAATAGGTCATTAACATGACTGGGTATAAAAAGTCCATCTTGGAGTGGCAGCAGCTCTCAGAAGTAAAGATGGGAAGAGGATCACCAATCCCCCTAATTCGACAATGACAAATAGTGTAGTGGTATCAGAAAGATATCAGAGTTTGTCAGTGTAAAATCCCAAAGAGTTTGAACATATCATCATCTACAGTGCATAATATCATCAAAAGATTCAGAGAATCTGGAAAGCCTGTGTCTCTGATGGTGTGGGGTTGCATTAGTGCATGTGGCATGGGTAGCTTAGATAGCTCCAGATAGAAAACATTTGTCGTATCTTAAAATGGAAGATACAAAAAAAAGACCTAAGATAGTTGATTAACTAGAATCCTACATTAGACAAGAATGGGTTAACATTCCTATGCCTCAGTTTGAGCAACTTGTCTCTTAAGTCCCCAGACGTTTACAGACTGTTGTAAAGAGAAAAGTAGATGGTCATTTTTGTCTTTTTTGACATGTGTTGTTGTCACAAATTTTAAAATCACCTGAAAATTCTTATTAAATTATATATATTTTTTAGTTTAAACATTTAATATGTCATCAATGTTCTATTCTGAATAAAAATATGGCTGTAATTGGGTTTGTACATATACCTATGAGCGAGCCAAGAGAACAAAAAAATACAACTGACATCGGAACAGGCTATACTGCTCAAGGATCAGCTTATTACTGTATCGCCTATTCACTAAACATATTATGGGGTCATACAAACTAGATTCTAAAGGGGTGTCATAAAAATCTGCTCACATTCAGCATATTCTGAATTAACAGTCTTTCACAAAGTGATCTGTGATTTCATTAGCACCGACGCAGCCTTGTGCTAAAGAGGCTTAAAAGGAAATGGACCAAAGATTTCAGAAATAAAACATCACAGATGAGCCACTTAAACAATGGAAAGCATTTTTAGGAGAATGTTCCATTTTACCATAAATCATAGCAGACCCATAACAGGGCATTTTGTTCCTTTTCAACAAGGTTTTATAGCATTCATGTTTTTGTCCGTTCAGATAAGCGTCTCAATATCCAGTATCCTAACAAACTGTTAAGGTCTATAGATTTTTAATAAACAATTGTGCTTAAATTCAAAATAACATGCACAGTCCACACAGAAAGGACTCAACCCTTCCCAATCTGGAAAAGAACCTGTAACCTTCTTGCTGTAGAGTACTTAAATTCTACATCTTTTTCTACTTACGACTGAAATTGTTTATGTTTACATTTTTTTCAGACCCTGCATCTGAGAAAAAAAGTAAGCCACTATGTCGCTAGTGTGTTGGTGCCATTTGTATATGTCCTGCTATATAAATTGTAAATGATCAGGCAGCAGGCAGGCAGTGTGCTTATGCTGTCCTGTGACTAGCCACGCTGTGCAGGATAAAGCTGCAGGTAGCTGAAGAATTTACCTGCGAGATGTCCATCGCAGAGTCACAGCTCAAAGGTCGTGCCGATGTAAGGTCGTTGAAGCCGAGCAGTGTGGAAATGATTCCGTTCTGATCGATTCGGCGGATCATGGTGCCGTCCACGAAGAAGACGATACCGTATTTGTCCACAGTAATACCTGGAATAGATGATGAAAAGTGAGAAATGCATCTTAAACCCTATTGAAGTCATCACATATGGCATGTTAAAAATGTCAGGAAAGGGCAAAGTGTGAAATCTTAAAAGTATGATGACTTCTAAATTCCTCAGTGAATTTGTAAATCATTTAATTTTTTATCTCATAATTCTGTAAAGTTGATTAGAGAAGTTAACCAGTCTAAGAAAAGAAAAAAATTTTGTTCAGGCATGAAACCGAACTCATTCATAGTTTTATATAAAATATAACTTTAGAGATCTTTGAGAAAGCATTGATGTTTCTAAAAACAATTAATCTGTGGTGGGAATGCGAGTTTACCCCAAAATTGACCAGCTACCAGATATATCCTGCAAATTTGTAATAAACAGCAAAATGTGTGCTTTGCACATCCAGAATGCTGTAGCCACTGACTGCATCAGATCAGAACAAATGACTTATAGGTGTAAAGCACTAAACACAACCTAACAAACCTATTTAAGGCAAATGAAAAAATCTTTCTTATATATATATATATATATATATATGCGATTTTTGAGCTTTAGGTGCTCAACAGAACTGGTGGCTTTTTTGCCTATAGGCCATGGCTGCCCTCTTTAAAGCTGATCATAATGTTTGGGTTCAAATATTAACTGATACTGTGTTAAGACGAATGAAATGAAACATTGAATGGTTGAATATGTCTAATGATATTTCATTTGGGTTAAAGACAGACTAGTAACATGTTCATAGAAAGTGTCCAATTTAACCAGAGGGAGAACATGTGATCACAGAAGTTTAAAGACGTCTGTGTAACTCAATCAATCACATATCTGGCAGAAATATTTGTGAATCTGTAATCAGCAGCTTTTGTAGTAAAATCCCTTTTTATACGAACGCCACACAGCTCATTATCCATGCGCCATCGATCTGAAATCTTGGGAGAGAAAATATCATTATGCCTGTATTTCTGGAAATGGAGGGAATCATTGATCTGGGCTGTAAAACGAAAGCCTTTCCAAGATTCCTACACTTCCTCGCCTATACTACGATGAACAACTCTGAGCACTAAACATCCCCCACTCAGTGCTCCTTCTCTAGCCTGTGATGGATGACAACTGTATAATTTGGCCTTGCATGGCAGGTTTTACGAACAATTTTAAGCTGAATGCTGAAAGATTATATTATGCAGTCCAAATAGTTTCTAATCTGCATTTCATATAATGAGTAACATCAATACACAAGAGGATGTTGAGCATCTGTGACAGAGTGTCAAAAATGTATTACACTAAAGTGATAAAGCTATTTTTGAGACTATACATACATGTGCATATGCTAAAACATTTATGAGGTTATGAATATTTCTTATTTATTATGCTTTAAAGAAAGCATTTTCAGAGAGTCATAACTAACCAGTGCAGCTGGGCATCTCTTCAAGTGCCTTAATTAAGATTTTATATGATGCCTTTACAGAAAAGTGTCAGCAGCTTACATTATGTTCAGACCAGCTATGCTTACTTATTTCTCACATCTGGATGGTGCGATAAAGAAAAAAGCAAGGGATTCAAAGATGCTTTTACATAAAATAAAATAAAAGTTGATATTTAATGTGTATTTTATTTAAAGTTGTACAACAAAATGTACAATTTGTGCAGTTTTTTAAGTCGATTACAGAGCTTCTGCCACATGTATCTTCTTTTTTGCAGCAAAACAACAGCATTCAGTATGCTTTTCTTGTCTGGAATTTATGTTGCATTTGTTATTGACAAAAACATCTGCTGGAAAAGTTATGTTTGGAAATCTCTTCTATTCAACTGACTCACTAATGTAGAATTCACTAGCTTATTATTTTTACAAAAATATATGGTGCCTAAGACTTTTGAACATAGCTGAATATGCCACAGATAAACAGGCCAATTCTTTAATTTGCCATATGGGTATGTTTCTAACAATTAAACAGCTTTTACAGGAAAGTGTCTAATAAAATTCTCCAAATCTAAAAACGTTCTCCTTATAGTTATCAGCAAAATGCAAAATCACATCCTGCTAAATAAAATCTTTCTAACTGCTTATTTTCATTATCTTCTTACATTGCTTGACTTTTCATATACTTTATAAATATAAATGCTTCTTTTGGAAAAAATTAACTGATTCATGCCTTTTACCTCTGGGGTTAGTTAGAGTCGCCTCCACTGCCTTGCCTCCATCCCCACAGCGTGTCTCGTCATAAGGAAGACACTGGTCCCCTGTTCCTGCCACCAGCTCCAGGTTCTTTGCCACATCTTTTACCATATTCAAAGACTTCACCTTGAACACCTTTCTACTGCTGGTGTCTGACAGGTACAAAGCTCCTGACACTGGACTTGTGGCCAGGTAGTACTTGTGAGCTGGACTGTTGCTATATACAAAAAAAAGCCAAAAAGAAAGGTATTTGCATTTGTATCAAATGAATGCATGTAACATGATTCTACACAAAATAAGATGTAGTATTTGTAGCGTGTTTTACAATTATATATTCGCAATCATGTTCATATTTGTCAAGCAGATGTTCATTTGAGACATGCCTACTGTTTATGACAATTCAAAATCCTAACACAAATATTAACAACCATTTCAGCTGCCACTGTCATCAGAATTCATATTTAGTATGTGGTAAGCAAAGATAAACATATGTGTTAAACAATAAAATGCAGGTTTTTTCCATGCTGGGTAATACCTTCAGAAGGCTAATGTGCTTGCCTGAGCTTACAGGTAGGTGGTCTGGCAATTTTCCATGAAAGGAAAGCTTTTTTTATAGGAATTTATGTGGTATGAGGTCTGGTATCTAAAACATTATACATTTTCAAACAGAAATGGCACACTGCTTGACAAATAACCCATTATTCTACAGTCAAGTGGACACAGCCAACTTTTACATCCACACAGGGGCTCGCCAACATCAATGCCTGACAAAACACTTCCAATCAAATCAGAGCCTGTATGCCAGCTACCTGCTGGGATACAAATATTACTTGGGCATTTGTTGCTTGTCCTCCTCTCTAAAAACTTATCAGATAAAAAAGGTAAAGAAAATGCACTGCAATTTAAAGTTTCAAGAAATCACATGTTGATTAATTGTGGCATGCTGCTGGGCATTTCTAATGATGTGGACTCAGATACCAAAAGTGAGTAACGCAGTCTTTCTCCATAACTCAGGGGTGCTTAATGCTAGACATGAAGAGTTGAGGTCCATACAATCTGGCAATTTTCCTTGCTCACAGACATAAGAATCCAGGCAGGATTCTAGGTATAAAAGAATGTAATAAGACACCCCACTGAACCCTTTCATGAAGATTCAGAACATGTTTGTTCTTTTTGGATGGCAGAAAATAGGGAGTCAGCAAGGAAGAATACCATAGAGTTATGAATTAAATAAAGTATAAAATAAAGGCCATACTTGTAGATTACAGTATATAGCATATATACGTAACATACAGTCGTTTCGCTTATGAATTCTCAACTCCTCAAGATTTGCTTGGTGAAGATGACGACTGTAACATAACTATAGTTTAGACTATACACCTACAATTTAATGGTGTCCAGTGATGCATAATTTATGATAATAACATACCTGTCTATAATGCAGAGTTCTATACTATGTCTTTACAATCCTTAAATATGGTGTAGATTGTAAGCAGACACTGCAAAAGACTCAAGAGCAATGTAAAAGAATAAAAGAACTGGTCCTACTGCCAACTGCCGTTTATAATGCGGAATGACAACTGACCTTATGCTGCATGCTTGGAAACAGTGTGCTCCAGCTGACCTGATGGCAGAACGTCATCTTTTCCTCCAGTGAACACACTGATTAATAACCTCGATTTGGAACAGACACCAATATTTTGTGTTGCAAAATGTATTGCCCTTGGTTTGTCAAGTACCAGCAGGGAAGTGTGAGACAGTTGGCAAGCTGGCTCTATTTTTTCCCCATCATGCATATTTACATGACAAATTCCTATTTCGTTTCTATATGCAGTTTCAAGGGGGCAATTTGATTTTACCAAAGGTCACAGAGAGGATAAAGATTGGCTAGTGCAAAGGAACAGACACTTTATTGAATGACACAGAACATGACAATGAGATTTAATGCACACAAACCCACTCTCACACACAGACATTGACATAACTCACGTTTCTAAGTTCTCTCAGTATAAAAATAATTATAGCCCTGAGACAGCCTTCCAAATAGCATTGTAAAAAGGGGCTGTCAAACCTGGAATGTTCGTGGTGTAAACACAGAGGAGATTAATAATGGTTCTTGGTATAACCCCAAAACAAAGAGGCTTCTTTTTAAAAATGACTTCAGAAAAATCTCATTGAAAATATTAAACTTTAAAATTTTGAAATATTTAATATTTATACTGCAATATTTAAACATTAAAAGAATCCTGAGAGACGCTTTAATTCCACACCAAATGACTAATCATAGAAGTCAGTAATGATTCCACCAGCAATGGAATTGGGCAATCCTTTATGAACATTTTCTGGGACAGTTCTCCAAATAAAATCATTTTTAGCTGATAAAATTGGAAACAGAGAATGCTGGAAAAGCCTAATCAAGTATGGAAAATCACAATGCAGCGATTCTTATTAGAGGAAAGTATTAGATAAAAAGAGTTATATCTGTAAGGATGCTTACGCAATTCCATTAGCATGGAATGAATGTGTGAAGTTTTCCCTAATCCTGACTAGAACTAAAATGTTCACCATAGGAGCCATGACCTGCCAGCATGGTGAGCAATCAATAGCACTTCATGCTAGATTTTTTTTTCTGTGAACATTGTAAGCAGCTGGTATTTGCCATGCTTCCCAGTCTTCAACATCACTCACATTATGTCTGTCAAACCTGAGCACTGATCCTTAATGTCATGACAGGCAGCTGTCTGTCTGTGGACAACTAAGGCTTGTCCTCTGTAAAGATAAGTAAGATAAGTTACTTATCTTACATAAGATAAATGCACATTCTACAAATTTCATATGAAATTGCATATTTCAATCATTTCAAATTACACCCCCAGTTCCAATGAAGTTGGGACGTTGAATATGACATATATAATAATAGAACATGATGATTTGCAAATCCTCTTCAACCAATATTTAATGAAATACACTACAAAGACAAGATATTTAATGATCAAATGATACAATTCCTTTGTTTTTTTTTATTTTTAGCCCTTTTTTAATTGGATGCCAGCAACACATTCCAAAAGAGTTGGGACAGCGAAAGAAATGACTGAGAAAGTTGAGGAATGCTCAAAATTGTGTCCTCCAGGACAAAAAGAAAAAGGACTGCCTTGGTTTGTTATTAGTGCAAAATTCATAAGCCACCGTCTCTGATGGCATGGGGGTGTGTTGGTGCCTATAGCATGGGTAACTTGCACATCTGTGAAGGCACCATTATAGCTGAAAGGTATATAAAGGTTTTGGAGCAACATATGCTGCTATCCAAGCAATGTCTTTTTCAGAGACGTCATTGATTATTTCAGCAAGACAATTCAAAGCCATATTGTGCACATGTAACAATAGAATGGCTTCGTAGTAAAAGAGTGTGGGTACTAGACTGGCCTGTCTGCAGCATGAAGTGCAAAATACGGCAACGTGTTAAGCAACAAAAAGCTGTACAACAAGCAAGAATGGGAAAGCATTCCACCTACAAAGCTTCAACAATTATTGTCCTCAGTTCTGAAACACTTATTGAGTGTTGTTAAAAGAAAAGGTGATGTAACACAGTGGAATTCATACCCGTCCCAACTCTTTTGGAACGTGGTGCAGACGTCGAATTCAAAATTAGTGAATATCTGCAAAGAACAATCAAGCTTATCAATTTGAACATTAAATATCTTGTATGTGGAAATGCCAAATGTGAATAAGTGCAGTATGTTTCTCTGACATAAACGCCATATTAGGCTCTATATATAAGGCCTTTCTCTTAGATGGTAGATATGGGTATGAGAACAATGACACTTGAGAAGAAGAAATATTCAAAGTACTGAAACAAGGTTTATGCTAAGTCCATGACTTGACATGGCTGTTAAAATCTACCTGTCTGACATTTCAAATAATGGAACTTTAAGTCTGGCTCTCCCTGATACACTGACAGGTCTCACTGCAAAGTTGCTCTTCTATGTGACCACAATTCAGGAATAGGTGAAAATCCATGCATCAAACAAACTACTTCCGTGCCCATCATCACATCCATTAGAATATCATCACATTGCCCTTTAAACCAATATGCGAGCCCTGAAACTTTCTGATTCACAGTGGGGGTAGCTGGCTCCAAATGTTCACTCAACACACCACACTAAAAGCATCTATCTCACCCATATGGCATGATTTTGGCAAATCCTTAAAGACTCACATCCCTTGTATGACATGAGACATTATTATGAAAAATAATCCTTTCAGAAATATCTTACCTGTGTCTGAAATCTTTATTTCTGTATCGTTTGATAAGAACAGCAGGAAAAAAAGAAGGAAGATAACCAAAGAATTAGCAGAGGTAAGGATTAGCCAGTTAGAAAAATGTTAGCAGTCAGCTTATGCAGGAAAGATCTCAGAAACACCAAATAAAAATAATAAATAAATTATCATGTTAGTTATTAAAAGAGCAGAACAACGCAGACATCTGAACTCTTCAAACTGCCTAGAATATGTACCTAATCATAGCATCAGTCTTCAAATTTACTGTAGTCACTTATTATAAATACAGTATGAATAGAAATGTGAATAATAAGCTAGAATTTTAAATAGTTCATATTACAGAGTGGACATAGGAAGAGAGATTTGTTTGTTCTGTTTGTTCAATGATTTCAAATGCTTTCCATACACAATTCCATCCCATTTAACTTCTGAGAAAAGTTCTACAAATTCTAGCCACTGCTCTTACTTGCTAACTGTCAGGAAGCTTATCTCAGAAGTCTTAAAAATAATCAATAACTCTGTATGATAGGGAGTGAGCGCTGTAGAAAACATGATGTACCTAAGCTCCAGAACACTGGTGACATTCCCAGTGGTGAAGATACGACGGACATAGTTGAAGTCCCCCACAAATAAGCTTCCATCTGAGCCACAAGCCAAAGCTACTGGAGCTAGAAGCTTATTCCCGTCAGCTAGACCGTTACAGCTTGGACAGGAGATGCTGCGCCGCCTCCCATTGCCCATGATGCTCCCAATGACTGGTGGCTGCTGGGAAATGAACACATTTTCTCCATTGCCTTTGTGAAGGATGCCTGTAGAAGACAACAAAACATGTTTAGCTGATTAATCTGCAAAACATACTAAAAAGCACCTATATATAACATGCTATATCCAATTTAATAGATTATAACCTAAAACCAAAAATCACCACTTGCTTCTAGACCACCAGGGAAAAGATTCATTAATTTTGTACATGCTTAATCCAAGTTTTTAGAGACAGCATTTAACCTATCATGCATGTCTTCGTAATGCGGGAGGTAACTGAAATACCCAGATAAAATAACCGGGACATGGTGAGAACATGCAAATGTCCTCTTTCTTTTCTTGCTGTGAGGTTACAGCACTATCCACTGCGCCATTGTGCCACCCGATATGCAATATGCTTCTACGAGGATCAATATATTCAAAGCTGAGCCATAATGAACATATGTATATAAATGTATATTAACTTCAAAATAAAGCAAAAAAATTGCCAAAATGTGAAATTAATCAGAAATGTGTAGTGTATGTAAATACTCTATATGTATGCAGCAGTGAAGTTTATATCTTCACAGCCACATGTCAACGTCGCATCTGGCTTGCTAGAGCTACAGAGCACAAAATGGCTGCCATAACAAGGAACATTTACTCCAGGTTTATCCTACAATTATTTAGCACAGCCATTGCCTAGATCTTGGTCTACCTCAGTTCTGTTCTCTAGTGTGAGTGTCTTATCTTGTTTCTTTAATTTCAATTATGTTTTTGACCGATTAATTTTTTATCCACAATAAACTGCACTTTCCAAACCCTGCCTAATTATTTGTGACTATATACAGTACAAAAATAAAAAGGCTTTCTTATTATTGTTGCTAAACGAATTTAACTTCTTAGCTCTAAAAAGAATTTAAGGCAATGGTGATCCAAATCCAGCAAATGTAAACATTTATTCCAGTCAGATTATGTGCGAATGATAAAATCTGAAAACTATGCCCAGTCTCTCATTGTGTATTCCATACATTCAAATGGCATATATAACATTCTGTGAGTGATGGATATGAGAGATAGCGAGAGAGACAGAGAGAATGAGAGGGAGAAAGAGGGTGCACAACTGAATGAATGAGATATCTGATGGTGAGGTAGAATCAACTTTAGTGGAAGTCCTCTGTCGGAGCAGTTTGTTCTCCTGCCGACTGGATTTGCTATCAGTGACAGATCGAACTGCCACCTGCGCTCCACACGCGCCTGTAAGTACGCCTCATTTCCTGTGATGAGTGTGTATGGATGCTGGCGAGAGAGCTTGCGCCTGATACAAAGTGGCAAGTGCGCACTGCTCCTGTCTTTCAAAACCAATTCAGGAGAAGGATTAAAATTGACCTCCCACCAGAAAGGCACAAAAAAAGACAAGAAAGTCGTATCAGAATGTCAGTGAAGACCATGATACTGAAACGATAGTTGGCTGAGTTTGGCTCTCGGCAAAACATGGATTTAATGTTAGGAATGAATGTAAATTCCGATGTGTGAGCTTATTTATTGACCAACATATGACGTTTTTTCAGCACTCGTGGCTATTAATGACAGGAGCAAGGTTACATTCATACTTAAGGTTACAGTTATATTACCCAAGCGGGGTGGGGGGGGTGAATTTGATATCTGTAAACCCGAAAACCTGTATAAAACACACATGGACGCAGGGATAACCACTAATAAATGACCCAGGCCTCCCCACCCCTGTGTATCAAACCCAGGACCTTCTAGCTGTAATGTGCACAATGGAGTGGCGCTCTGTCTAGGGTAGTTTCCTGCCCTTGCACCAAGAATTGCCCCAAGTGGATTTAGCGGAAGATAACACAAACTGAATATTTTTTTCTTCCCTTCTAATGATTTCAATTCTGTGCTTAAGAAAGTATCATAAACAGATTATTAGCATGCATAGCATCTTCCAGAGATTTAGATTCTGGTTTGTGTTGACACTCATCCCTTCCTTCATTTTTGTAGAAACAACAAGACTGTGTGTGTGTTTATGATTGAGCTCACCACTCTGAATGTTGAGCGCGTGATGTTTGTCTATGCTCCAGCCCCCCAGGTTGGATGCGATGGTCTCGTAGCCCTGTAAGACTGCTGTCCTCTTCTCCCACAGGATCATATCAGGACATGATTCATACTCAAAGCCCACAGACACTGTTGAAGAACAAAACAACATACTAGAGTAAGCATTCACACTACAAACCTTCAAGCATGTAGGCACACCACCACAAGGTGACTAAATAATGATGAGAGTATTATGTACAGGGATAATATACAGTTATTATTACATTATAAACTCTGACAGTGTGATCAGGACCATGACACCAAGCAAAACAGCATTATTTTAAAAATAATTACCAGCTTACTGAACATGAACCCACTGATTAGACAGATAATTGAAAAATACATCTATAATTTGCGACAAAATATTGATCAAAAATGATTTTATGGCTCTAGCTAAAAACGGTTAGACTCTAGGTGTTTAACATTGTCTTGCTATTTGTGCATTTTATCCTCTATGGTTTTTTTTCTTATTCTTACTTGCTTGATAGTTCAGCCATTAACCATTGAAAGCTGTGTCCTCAAAATATGTTACAAATAGTATTTTAAAATCTTACTTTTTGGTCATAGGGACTGGCAATGACAAAATGTTTAGCTTCATCCATATATACAGGGGTTAGACAATGAAACTGAATCACCTGGTTTTAGACCACAATAATTTATTAGTATGGTGTAGGGCC
>JAOUQT010000045.1:10319834-10331305 GCA_025769995.1 Xyliphius kryptos
TATCTCAATGAATGTAGAAACAATCCTGGACATCTCTGCCAAATTTGAAGTTTGTGGGATGTGTGGAAGTGCCCAATAAGGATAGGGCCCATATTTTGAACTGGGTCCCCTGGTGGGCCCCGTGGGACTTTTTGGGAATTTTTAATATGTCTATGAGTGTAGAGGTCGTCTTGGACATCTCTGCCAAATTTGCAGTATGTGATGTGCGTGGAAATGTCCAATTAAAGCAGGACTCGTATTTTGGATTGAGTCCCCTGGTGGATCCCCTGTGGGAATTTTTGGGAATTTTTGATATCGATAGCGATAACCATTGAACATCGGAAGGTTAGTTTTTCAAAGGACATGATGGGAAATCACGGTGAAGAAGGGCTTTAGCGTTCATAGGTATAGACGAGGGTACGTCCACATGAGAACCTGCTGGACATGATGCGGCAGCTCCAGCAATACAGACCCATAGTTCCTACAGTTCAGCAAGACAACACAGTCCCTTTAAGAAGTGTGGAGAAGAATGTTGATACCAACGCGGATGTCTTGAGATCGAAAAAGATAAAGCAGTCTACTCTATTCCCCCATGACGCAAAGATAAATGAGCCGTCAAATGAGTCCTGGGCCATGGAACCATGAAAAACACACTCCATGTCTGGCCTTAACACAAATGGCTTTGGTTGTCGAGCTGTTTTGGATCCATTCGCTCTTAACCGACTCGGACAGCCTGGGTCAGGGAAGAGATTACGATCGCGGCCTTGCATTGCAAATATTCCTCGCCCAGACAGTTTCGGTGGGTGCGAGGGGTGTATGACGGAACACACGCCAAGGACAAGTGAGCATGGAGGCTGGTGAGAGGCAGGAACGATGGCACATTGCAGCCTCGTAATGAATAAGTGGCAATGAGGATAAAACCGGGAGCAATGGGGTCCTTGGCGTTCTTGAAAGACCGCTGCAGCTGTGTGGAGGAATAAGTGTTTATGAATGCAGGATGTGATTGTGTCTCAGCAGGATGGAAATGTTCTTTTATTTTCGTTCTACAATCGCTGCTGTCACAATGCGCTGTATTCGGCGCAGCGGGCAAACGGGGTGTCTGACACTGAAAGTTAATTCCATAATTATGTAACGTGTTGCTCCAATAATAGAAAGATGGGGGCGTTGTGTAGGTGGTGGAGTCGATTGTGCTTCAGCTGTTCTGCACGATGGTCCCAGGTTTGGTTCTCGAGTGAATTGTTGGTGTGCTTTACACCACACCACACGGTCATAAGTATTGGGACACACCACCCATGCATTTAGAGTTCAAGATGTGTGTCCCAATACTTTTGACAGTGTCATAGAGATATCAAAAATTTTCAAAAATTCCACGGGGAACCCACCAGGAGACCCTATTCAAAATATGGCCTCTAGCGATTGGCGCGTGGGGCCCATATTTTGAATTGGGTCTCCTGGTGGGTCCCCCGTGAAATTCTTTGAAATCTTTGATATCTCTATGACTTTAGAGGTTCTCCTATATATCTCTGCCAAATTTGAAGTTTGTGAGGTGAGTGGAAGTGCCCAATTTAATCAGGGTCCATGTTTCAGATTGGGTACCCAGGTGGGATTTTTTGGGAATTTTTGATATCTCTATGAGTGTAGAGGTCGTCCTGTACATCTCTGCCAATTTTGAAGTATGTGATGTGTGTGGAAATGTCCAATTAAAGCAGGACCCGTATTTTGGATTGAGTCCCCTGGTGGGCCCCCTGTGGGAATTTTTTATATCTCAATGAATGTAGAAACAGTCCTCGACATACCTGCCAAATTTGAAGTTTGTGGGATGTGTGGAAGTGCCCAATTTGGGTAGGGCCCATATTTTGAATTGGGTCCCCTGGTGGGTCCCCGGTGGGATTTTTTGGGAATTTTTGATATCTCTATGAGTGTAGAGGTCGTCCTGTACATCTTTGCCAAATTTTAAGTTTGTGAGGTGAGTGAAAGTGCCCAATTTATTCAGGGCCCGTGTTTCAGATTGGGTCCCCTGGTGGGCCTCCTGGTGGGATTCTGAAAGTGAAAACTGCTTAGTTGTTCCAAGTCCATGGTGGGGAATGACGGTGCCAAGTTTCAATCTTGTAGGTAGTCGGGAAGTGGGCGAGTTAGTGATGAGTCAGTCAGTGAGTGAGTGAGGGCTTTGGGTTTTATAGGTATAGATAATCTTTAGTTTTGTAATCAGACATCATGGTCCAATCAAAACACAGGGTTAATGCTGAAAGAAAACGTGATGTTATGATTGAAACCATGTGCAGGCCATTTAAGAATCCCCTTCCCCACCCCACGGTACTCACAGCTTCCTTTTCAAGGTCACTGCGCTGACCCACTTTCCTTTATTGTCCTCACTCAGGAAGATACCTGATAATCTTTGACTGCAGATAAAATCCTATCCCGTCTGCCTCACACACAGTCCTTTCACATCGCGTTCCAGAAATCAGGTGGGTCACAAGACATACTCCCTCTCCGGAAGCAATAGATCGAGAACCAAGGAGAGCATTTTGCCCCCGCAGCCCTTCTCTGCCCTTCATCCGCACATCCACGAGGAACGAGGTATCAAATGTTCCCTGCAGCACGGCGGCTCACGCCGACGTCTGTCTCTGGATGGGTCTGAGGACGCGCGTTCCCATCGATTTGATGTACCCCCCACCTCCCACCCTCACTCTCCTGTCACAGATGGACCATGGCCCAAGAGCTTTTAATTAAAGAGCATGTGAGAACAGCTCCCAGCTGCCACCTTTGCGAAAGCCGACACCTCTCCCCCCACCCCGCCCGTCATTCCTCTTCGTTAGTGTCGTTCAAAGATGCTTTTAGCAAACACAAGCGAGAGGACAAAATGAATACACAGCCTCTGCCAAAAAAGACCAGATGTTGGCATCTGGGCTGCAAAATCACAGCGACCTGCACCAACTCCACAACGCGCTTTAAAAAGAAAATAACTGCAAAATGGAAGTTCTAATGGGCAGTAATGGCTCGGACAGGGGGCATGAAGAGGCGCCGCAATCAGATGCTTTCAATCTGGGCAGCACTGTATGCAAATGTAGCACCCGAAGATGGAAAATTGGTCTCCTCTGAAGATTCTTAAACACTAATGGGAGGCTCAGAAGCTATCAGCAGAGAAGTGCCGTGGAGCTCGACCAGCTTCCTCTATCGTTCCCGTTCACATCCACCTTGATTACTGTGTAGGGGCTCAGGCAGCTTGTGATCACACTGATCAGAGCTGAAGAGTGCAACATGGCTTTGCTGAGCAGACGTTGCTCTTGGAAATAATTTTTTTGCGATGGACATTTTTTCATATGCACGGTTTATGAATGCTGTAATGTCTTTGCCTAATAATATAAAATGAGCAATATGGCGTTTGAAAGGCCTTTCGCTGTAAACACTGCGTCTTTTATGGCGGAACCCCAAACATGCATGGTGTTAAACTCGATTATAATGGTTAAGTGTCCCTGAAGTTATTTAAAATCACTGAATAATACATGGTAGGATGTGACAGTAGATTAAAAAACAACCATAAACTTCATCAATAATTCCTAATTTTATAAATATTCATAATAAAAACATCCCAAACCACTACACGGGCCCAACAGCTCTGCCTGGCACACCAGTATGATAATATAAGGCATTCATTTTATTATATTTAAACTGAAAAATAAGAACTTCCTGTCATGTTGTGGTTACTGACAAGGAAATCATTGCATCTACAAAGTACTGCGTCCAGCTTCCTTACAACGGAACTAACAGCAATTAGAAGCAAGTTGAGAATCTGTGTATTACTTCATTACGTCATTTTGAAGATTTAAATTACCCCAACGTGATGGGTGGAGTACAAGGAGAGAGTGATACAGCACCCACCACTGGGTGAGCAACCATTTTTTGAATAATAAAACAAGCTTGCGGTGGAAATTCAAGTGGTATGTAAGGGGCTGGGTAACTCCACTTACCTATAGCTGTTGTAAGGAATGACACCTGCTCCGTCTCCTTGCCGTCATTGTACACCGCCAGGTGCCAGATGCCCGAGTCCATGTACTGAATAAATCCGGTGTCATGGCTGCCGAGAGGCATCAAACTCCGTGACTGAGTCAGAGCCGACGGTCCGTTCAGACCCTGCACTCCCTGAGCTAGGAGCCGTCGGCCATCCAGGAGTTCCACAAAGTCAAACTAGAGACAGAAATCAGGGAACCCACCGACCCAAGATTTTATTAGGATGACACACCTTTAGGTAGACAGTCTTAACAAGTCAGAAAATCTCCAAAAAGTGCAACAAATAGATTTCTAAGTAAGAAAAATAGTTTTTAGATTTTTTTTTGTTATTTTAGGAACAATACAATTATGTTGTTTATTTATCTTTCACAGTTCTTACATAGATTTTTTTCTGTAAAGGTACTTGAGATTTATCACGGCGTTTGCCGCTGTTCCCTCTCTCAGAAACTGCCCCTGCATCAAAATAGCTGCCCGAATCCATTGGACTGTTGATAGATAAAGAGCTCTGACTCGATCTTTCAAAACAAATGAGTTAATACTTAACGTTATTTGTGTTTTCTAAAAAAATCCATGCGAACCGTGCAGTCATTGTCAGTAATATTCGAACGCGGGAACTATGATGGAGATTGATAAAGCTGACTCGAGATGCTTAGTGTTCAATACTGATGCAGGGTGTTTTTATCTCGTGTACAAAACAATCAGCTTCACGAAAAAGATTCAATAAACAAGAAGAAAACCTAACACAATGCTTGATGGGTCCAATGGCCTCAAAGCGAATTTAAGGGGCTTACCTGTGTATGTGAAGGAGGGAGGCCTCTTCGTCCATAGATCCCGACAAGGGCATCTTTGCTCAAAGACACGTTGAATTTGAGGTACATGGGGTGATCGATGAAGACTTGGGACCTCCAGAAAATCCCAGGAGGTATCTGCTGTGTGACCTTACGACCCACATCTATCTCGCCCATGTCTATGAAGCTGTCATCGGGAAACAAACCCTCCAGGTTTCCTGTTTTATGAAAGAGACAATGCTCCGTTAGTTGTGCAGCCGATACATTTCTAATAAGGACGTTGTCAGGGAGACCAGCAGGAGATGTTGGCTTCTTGGTGACTTTTCTTACACACAAAACAACATCAACCCACCAAAAGCAAATCTTCACTAAGCGTCCATTCGATGGCTGGGTCTTACACTCCAGAAGAGATCTGGGCAAATTACATTTTTTTTTTTCGGGAAGGAAGGCGGGGTACCTGCTCGCACCATGGTAAACTTCTTTATGAGACCCAGCGGAAATGGTAACATCTGCTCGGACATGTACACGGGCCAATTTCCACTGCGATGGCGCCAAAAGCTCGCCATGCCAGATGGTGCAGCCATAAAAAAAACATCATTTGATCCAGTCTTTGATCCAGAGAGACAAGGTGTGGTA
This sequence comes from Xyliphius kryptos, assembly GCA_025769995.1. Lineage (NCBI taxonomy): Eukaryota > Metazoa > Chordata > Actinopteri > Siluriformes > Aspredinidae > Xyliphius > Xyliphius kryptos. Next base: position 10,325,246 of record JAOUQT010000045.1, read on the forward strand.
TCCTGTACCACCATCAACATCAACACATCAGCAGCAGTTACCAGTTGGGGGAGGGGGCGGTTGCACGGCTGGACTGGGTGTCCAAAGTGGTTGGAAATGAGCCGGCTGGTTTGTAAAGACTTTAATTGTAATTCCAGTGAAGCATCGCAGTATGATCCAGTTTGATGTCAAGGACTTTCAGCAAGACGATTCATTAGGGGAACAACAAAAGATCTGGATGTGGTAAACATTTACATCTGTACGAATTCATCGTGAACATCGCGACTGACTCCGATGAGTATTTCTATGGAAAATAAGTGTAGCACTGGGATGACACTGGACTGATTGGCTGTGTTTCTGGTGACAACTGTGCTCCGTAAGGCAGAATTACAATCCCCTGCCTATTGATTTCCCTTCAGCAACAGCCGTCACTCAGGCAGAAGACGCGCCAGCTGTAGCTTGGTCTGTGTCGCGCGCTCTCCCTTTCTCTGCTGTCCGCTAAATGAAAAAGGATGACTCTGTGACTCATCTATATGGTAATGGCTGCAATCTTCACCTTTCGTTGAAAGCCCACGGCAAATCAAATAGCTAAATCTGAGCTCCGTTCGCTTTCGAGAGCAGAAAGAAGTCCAAGTTTCCCGACTGGGCAGCTCATCAGCAAACAGCCGAGGCTGGCACACACTTTCTACCGCTGCCAAAAAAAGCGGGGCCTAGTTTTTCCGAGATTAAGTCAAGGCATCGCCTTCTTTGGCTGGGAAACAAATTCTAATCCCACTCCAGCCCTGGTGTACCCGCTCCCTGACGCAGGGCCATCTCTCCCACACGGTCTAAATAATACCCTTCCGCTTCCCTGGCAACTTTCACTGGATTACTGGGCAAAACTCTTTGAGCTGCCAAAACTGGGCACAGCATGGAGTTGGATGACAAATAATCCTGGATCTGAGTAAGACTTTGAAGAATCCAAACTAAGACGTTGGCCAACGACGGGCTGCATTAGTGAGGATTCTTTGAGTAAACGAGTTGGATGAGTCAGAACGTAAAGCTGATTGGAGAACAAAAGATCAGTTGGTTGTGCCGTGAGTAAAAAGACTTGGATAAATAAGTGTTATAAGTAACATAATTCATCCCACCCAAGCATCCAACCAATAACCTCAATCAATGGTGTAGTGGTTAGCACGTGCCTCATAGCGCTGGGAGTCTAAGGTCAAATCCCAATCTGGGTGGAGTTTCCACTGTCTCCTTGTGACTGTGTGGGTTTCCTCCAGGTTCTCTGATTTCAGTCCAAAAACATGGTGTGATGTGGTGGTGCTGGGGGGAGTGGCAGAGCCGCGGTGCTGATCAGGGTTGATTAGCGCACCTGAAGCGGCTTTGCCTAAGGACTGTGTGCCGCCTTATAAGCTGGACAATCACACACCGCGGGGAGAGGGACCGACCACGGAGCTGGTGGGACAGAAGACTCTGCACGGCTACCGAAAGAACTGTAAACGCCCAGGATTCTGTTTGTAGTCGTGTTGGGTCTTTAAATAAAGCCAGTTTCATGTGTTGCATTCCTGTCTCCACCCCACGACACTGGTACCGAGACCCGGATGGATGAGGACGCACGTGGCACAGGCCCCGACCCAGGCCGCCGGCTGTCGCTGAAGGCGAAGCGAAGGTGAGCGGGGCAAGTGGAGGTTCCAGCCGCTGTCGATGGAGCACAGAGATGACGTCAGGAGCTCGTGGGCAGACCGATTCGGAGTCACGTGCATGGAGGCGGGAGAAACATCGATCAGACTCTCTCCCTCTCTCTGCGGCAGCCTGTGCACACAGTCTCGCCCCCCCTCCTTACCCTCTATGACCTGTATGTTTGTTGCATAACTTACGCTGGACTGACTGCTGAAATCCATCACATTTATCTCAACTGAATAAGTGTGACATCAGTGGGACTGAGGGGTGAGGGGTGAGTCACGGTTCACTACCGCTGTGGTTCAAATTACCTTCCACTACAAAAGAAAGGGTCGGGTGATGGAAGTGCTCTTTACTGATGTCATGTGATCCCGTCAACTCGGGTATTTCCGTTTTATCACTGGAACGAATTGTCGACATACCGTCCTCTTTGCCCCTCCGGTCTGGGAGCTCCAGGCCCGTGTTGCCAAGTGGAGGGAGGTCCAGATCCGCAGGTACCGACAGGCCACTGGTGTTGTCCTCTGCCAGCCGATATAACTGCCTCTGTGTCGGCTGTAAATGCCAGTTTAAGCCGAAGATGTGCATGGCTGAAACGAAACGTGTGCAAAAGTCACTTGCAGGATTATATCAGGAGAAGACAGAGCTCAGTGATTAAAGGATTTAAATCATTCTTTTTAATTAAGTTCCCCACTACAGCGGCTTTTAAGAATTGCATTCTTTGGAATTATTTACACCAAAATATGGAGTTTTATAAAGTTTTGCTTGATCAGACAAAACCTCTAAAGAGAATGAGATAGAGTGCAGGGATACAGCCTGTAAACCCCAATCACATCCTAACCCTCAGGGGCAAAAAGAGTTTTAACTACCAGCAGACAGAGCAGCCAAGGGCCCCTGGGGTGGCACAATTCTTCTCGTCCCAATTACCTTACTAATAACCCCCCCTCCCTTTATTCCCCGGTGAAAAAGAGACAAGGAAATGATCAAGTCAGCAGGAATAGAACACAGAGGCTGAATGAATGTGTGAACACGAGCAGGAGGCACATAGACGGTTCGCGGGGTCAGCAAAAGGGGCAACCTCGCAGATGAACGGCAACGGAGCCAAACACTAAGTAGGAGTGGCACATCATGATGGATGAGCCGACAGACAAAAGGCACGACTGGCCTTCGAGGAGGAACCTGCCTCAGATTCTTTAGTCAGCAATTAAAATGGCAGGATGCAAAAGTCTAAAAGTTTTTTTTGATGTGGAACAGTATGTGGTTTTTAGGAGTTTTTAAGAATTTTAAGGTACTTTTTTAGCTGATAAGCATCCAACACAGACACAAAAACAGGGTGGTTCAGTACTTGGGGCTTTGGACCAGATGTTTAGGGACCCACAACCCCGAATTTCTACCCTATAACGCACAAAGTTCCTCTGTGCAACCAGGGGTTCTGCAGCGGTTGCAGCCCAGGCCCCATATTTTCTCATGGTCATTAAGTCACGACCCACTTTTTTTTGAATATAAACCAAAAAAGTGAACTTAGGAGTTATTTTTAAGGAATCCTCATTGAAATCCACATTTCAAATGCTGTTTGCCATCTTGCCTCCGAATATCATCACTATTTTTAAAGAGAAAGGCACAAATGGCAACCATGGCAACGAGAATGCTGCGTGCATCTGACACATGTCTTTCTCTGTTAATTCTTTAACAAGATAAAAGACCGGTACAACATCAGATAAGCATTATTCATTTTTTATCTTCTACTTAATCCACTACAAGGGTCCCCCACGCCCATCCAGGGTAGAACGTTTCGAGCGCTGAGGAGATACACCCCGGACAAGGTGCCAATCCATCGCTGCAGATGAGCATTTATTATTTGTAATTATTTAAAGATAACTACGGGGCAGTACGGTTGCTTAGAGGTTAGCACGTTCACCTCTCAGCGCTGGGGATTCCCGGTTCGAATCCCAATCTGGGTGGAATTTCCATGTTCTCCCCGTGTCTGCGTAGGATTTCTCCGGGTTTTCCGGTTTCCTCCCACATTCCAAAAACATTGGCGTCCTGTCCCGGGTGTATCTGCCCAGCGCCCGAGACGTTCTCCCCTGGATGGGCATGGGGAACCCCCCCCTTCCCCCCGCGACCCTCATAAAGGAACAAGGGGAAGATAATGAATGAATGTCTGCAACCCACCCAGACCCACTTTTGGGTTGTGGCCCACCACTGCTCTAGAGAAACTGGCTCTTTGTGACTAACATCAAGCAGATCACGAGTGACTGTACAGCCAGAGGATCATTAAATGAAGGCGACAGAACATCTGGATCATTCTGGAGTGGTTCCGTGAACTACAGAAAAACAAAGATGCGGTTATGCGAACAGAGACTAGCAGCCTGAGTGAGCAAACATTCCTGAACACGGCGAGATCATTACAAAGTTCAATCTCACTGGAATAATGTGGAGCGTTACGGACTGTGGGGTACATACAGGGGTCGTGTCATTATGCGGCGAATACCATCATATTATGTAAATATTTTATCTGAAACCCAATTATATCCGATGAATATAATGCTTTCAATTGTGCCTACATTTAAAAAGCATTTTTTACAGCTCATTACATAAATACCGCATGCGCTGCATTATCCAACCCAAGCACTTATGCATAAAGGACAAGGCTTCAGGATTGGGCACTGGAGCCTGACCCATTAACCTTCTGGTTTGTAGTCCAGCACCTTGGTCACCACGTCGGCGCGGGAATCTCACCCAACAGAAATGAGAGAGTAAGCCCAAACAGTATGCTTCAATGAGTGGCAGTAGTATGGTCACTAAAACCAATGTTCCTTTTGCTGCCAAAGAAAATGTGTAATTTAGCTCACCACCCCTTTGCTACGAAGCCCCCCCCCACCCCTTTACCCTTCTGTAGATGCTATAAAACCAATGAGCCCTAAGACCCATAGATTCGTGTGTGGAGATGTGCTTGCCTTGGCATCTGCCGTCGCCTCAAACTGGCTGTTTAAAATTACCCAACGCTCAGCTGACAGACTCGAAATGAAAACTTGTGCCGGTAGATGAACGAGAGTCCCGGCTTTGCTCCCAAACGCACACGTCTCCGTTAATCACGGCCGTATTAAACATCTCTAATGCGCAAAGGGAGCCTGTCCAGAATCGCGGCGTTCAACCGGACTTTTCAACAGATCATTAATAAATGAGCTGGAATCACTCAAACACACGTCCAAAGTCCTTCTGCGCCACCGTGTTCTGCTAAGAAGCAAAAACAGTTTGAGGGGAAAAAGGATCATATCGACTCTCTTTCTGTAAAAAGCTGTTTGCAGCATTAGCAACAAAGCCTCGGCATTTAAAGGAAATCACTGGACCTTAAGTTGGAGGCGAATAGTTTGGGCGGCGCAGGTCAATTTTCATCTTTTATTGATTTTTCAAGTTAACACCTTCTCCACCGAGGACGGACTTCTGCACGTGGAACGTTCCTCGGAAGAGATTTAGGTCCTTAAACACTTTTGAGGTGGATTGTGTGTATTTTGTGTGTATTTTGAGCTGCTGATGTTAAAAAATAATCCCCTCAATATTTTCAATATCGTAATAAAGAGTCATATTTCCTTCATTACATAAACGAGGCTCAGGAGCCACATGTGGATCCAACCAGAACATTTTGGTCTTCACTTTTCAAACAAACAGAGAAAGGGTTCTTGTTATTTGTTCTGAAGGAGAACTGACGCTGAGATGAAGGAAGGTGCGTTTGCTGCTCTGAACATCCGGCACATTTCTCTGCAACTATCGAGAACCAAACTCAATTAAACTGGTTACAACATCTTCAAGTTTCTAAAGTCATGTAGCACTCAAAATCTATTTTCTCCATCACACTTGAATTCTTCTGTAAACTCAGTGCAGTAAGTGATGAACATCCACAGCCACGAAAAACTGTTACCAAGGCGACTGGAACCCCTCAATGCTGGTTGACTATTTTTGGACATTAACACAAGATGAAAGACCAGACGTTGATTAGGTACGCAACCGATACACTACGGTCTGCAACTGTACAACTTTAACTGGTGATCTTTTTGCATAATTCACGTCGTACTTAAAATCCTACGTAAACTACGAGTAATTAAAAAGGTAAATTGCTAAATTTCCTCCTGAAAAAAGTGGAATAAACCAATCTGTCTGTCTGTCCGTCAAGTAACGGCTGAAACACTTTGTAAATTTGTTGTTCCATTAAATTCAATTTTAAAATTCATTCATTCCTTTATTATCTTCCACTTTTTCCTTTATGAGGGTCATGCCCATCCAGGGGAGAACATCTCGGGCACTGGGCAGATACACCCAGGACAGAGCGCCAATCCATCACTGGGTACACACACACTCACAGCCACACATACATACACAGGGCAATTTAGAGTATTCAATTTACCTTCAGGTTTTTAGACT
>JAOUQT010000045.1:10393244-10404212 GCA_025769995.1 Xyliphius kryptos
ATCACGTAGTGACCTGGCCACTATCCTGCAAGAAGAATGGTTTAAAATCCCTCTGACCACTGTGCAAGACTTGTATGCGTCATTCCCAAGACTGGTCTAAAACCAGCTGTTTCAGTTTCATTGTCTAACCCCTAATTTTTGTACCTTGCAAATTGAATGACTTTTATTCCACATGGTGCATCTCATAAATTGACAATGCTGCAATATCTGCAAAATCCTTCTTCCCAACCTTTCTAGGCTTCTTGCCGCGATAGCATTTTATATCGCAAAAAATTTATTCAAGCGGCACCAACATAGAAACGGTCTTGCAGTCAACTGCCATATTTATTTATAAAAAAAACTCCGGCCTGCTTTTGCTATAAGACAGTTATCAGAATCTTCTGTAAAGTTTTGAAAATCAGAGCCATTAATCTTGCAAGTATGAAAGTGTATGGTGTATAAATTGTGTAGTAGATTGTGTAGTGTGTTTGAGAACTAAAAAAAATTAAAAATTTTTTGCTCAAATACAAGCATTAATTGCCCTGTCCATTATGTGTTGCAGCCAATTTTTGGTTTATACTGTCAGCACTGAAAAAAACACACTCTGTAAGATGTTACATTTACTCAAATACTTAATTTATCCTAGTTCCAAATTCCACACTGTTCCTTATATTTGATTCTGCAGCCCACCTCGTGTTTCATATCTACTATCAAGCAGTGAGATATTGTATTTTTTCACACATTTTGCAAAGCTAGATGAAACATATTTTGATTTCAGCCTCATAAAGTATAATTACAGTAATTCTGAAATTAACGCATGCCCATCATAATGATATGCTGTAATGCATTAGCCAGTGATTTTAGCTTATAATATTCAGAACACAGATTTCACTCATACTATTATCCTTGTAAATCTAATTTCAAATCAAAATAGTACAACCCATGAATTACACAATCAGATGTATTTAACTGGGGAAATAATGCGAGGCTCCTTAGTAAACTCTATTTAATGGCATAGAAATTTGCTTTGCACCTAGCACAGACGAATAGATCAATAATAGACAGAAATATTTAAGTTTAGTAACTCTGTACACTAATGCTTATGCTTTTTGCAAATACTGAAGGCTGTAATGTGGTCGATTGTAGTTTTATGGTGTGTGTGCGTATGTGCATATATGTGTGTGGCAGAACTTCAGCACCAGAAGGGTGGTTTTGGGCTGCATTTGTCCAAAGAAGTCTTCAAATCCATAATAATGAGCTTTGGAATGGGCCTGAGCTAACTCTGCTAATCCTCCATCTGAGAAACAGCCTCAGCCAAAATAAATAAAAACATGTTGGGTACAAAAAAATAAAACAGAACATAGGCATGATTAATAGAACCCAAAGTCAGCAGTTCTCTGGTGGCTGCACAGAATGAATGCCCAGGTCTGGGTGCAGGCGTGCCTAGTTTTTCTTATCTTTTTCCTAAATCACTCAAAGCATCTTGGATTTTAATCAATGTAACTAACAATTTCATTCACATATCTAGGTTTCTATGGTGTTGCAGCCACATAGGGTCAAAAACTTACCATGTTTTCAAATGGTAATGATTTTTATTTATAGATTTACAAACAGTATATTGTATTACTGTATAGTGATTAGTTATTTCAGGGCATTATGTAATTGCAAATACAAGGCCTGAGCATTATGTGTTCATCAAATATCTATTCACACTTCCATGTCAAATAATTTAATCTTCCGCCTTTTCCACACAGAGTCTCGGGTCAGCGAGTGCCTACTCTGTAACTCTGGGCATAAGTTAAGGAACAACCATACACAAGGTGCCAAACTTTAGTAGGGCACACACATTTAGGCACACATTCACATGCTAAGTGCTAACTAACAGACACTAATTAACCGATCATGTATGCATTTCAGGGCATTTTGCCTTGACAATACAAGGCCTTAGCTCTTATACCAAATATATGTTTGTACCATGTAGAGCATGAAAGCAACCGATTTATCTCATTCTCTGCAGTTTTACTCAACTTCTAATTCTAATGTGTGAAACTATTGTACAGTTTCAGAAATACCATTACATTATACATTATAATGGACCTACCTAGATGTTACAATGCTGAAGCAGGACAGGGTCAAAAGGTTGACATGTTTTCGATCAATATTTAGTTTCAGAATCAGCTGAATATTTTAAGACTATATTAGATGTCACTGGATGGAATTCTGGATAAAATTCGAGGTATGTTCATTTTATACAAGTGAGGAGCAATATTCGAAAAAGCACTAGTAAGGGCAAAGTTGTTAAACTTCATTAAAAAAGTTTACTTACATTAAATACAATTCAGTTTTATTGATATAGCGCTTTTTTAAAATGAAACATTGTAAAAATGTAAACGATTTATGGTATGCAAGGTTTTGTAGAAGATAGAATTGATATCCTAGGATGTTTTAATATAACACCAGAAAACTGAATGGTCAATGATTTTTGGCAAATCACAGAATCCTTCACTGCATAACTATTGAATATTGTCCCGATGCAGCAAGTCTAGATTTGAATTTATCAGAACAAATGATTTGGGTTTAGCTCCATCTACTTTCAAGAGACACGCCTCGACTGGGCAGAGCTTATCAGAGTTATATGTAGAGTATGCAGATGAAGTTTGGATTAACTGTAAAAGTGATATAAGACCTGTCTCAGAAAGACTAATTGACATGTGGCATGTATGTTTAAGATGTTTTCCATAATTATTAACATTCACACTGTGTTGATTATTTCGATAACAAATATGTGAGAGTTCAAATGAGCTAAAAATCTAAGCTGGCAGGGCTTAGTTCTATATATAAAGTTTTTTAGACTTTAACCAAAGAAATCAGAAAAAGTTGGAATTTCAACTCAAGGCTTTTGGTGGTATTTTTCAGGAGCACAAATGTCAGCACCACCTATGAGCTGATCGGGTTGGTGTCGTGCACCTGAGTAGCAAGAGAAAATAAAAACATACTAACAAATACAATATGGATCCATGCACTTCCTGCTCTGACCCAACAGATACATTATTGATCCTTGTATAGAACTTTTTCTCTGCATTTGACCCATCCAGAGGTGCACTAAGTGCACACATGTACCGGTAGCATTGGAAGCCCCCTATTAAGGCTCATAGGGAGCAATTGAGGGTTAGGTACCTTAGGATCAAACCAGCAACCTTTTTGTCTCAACCCTACTTCTCTGACCATTAGTCCATGGCGGCCCCATTAAGAAAGGTGAAGATGAGAGCTACTGAGAAATTTTTTATTGAAAAATTATACCACTACGCTGTTATACTTTACTACCACTACACTTATGAAGTGCACACATTGTAAGTAATTTATCTCATTTTAGTTATTATACAAGCTTATATATACTATGCATTACAGTCTATTAATAAGATATTAGTTTACTTTAAGATATACAAGTAATATAAACTCTGAGGCCGCTTTAGTAGGGACACCTGTTCAATTTCTTTGTTAACACTAAAATCTAATCAGCCAATTACATGGCCACACTCAATGCATTCAGACATGTAGAGGGGGTCAAGACAACATGCTGAAATGTAAACTGAACATCAGAATGGAGAAGGAAGATGACTTAAGTGACTTTGAACGTGGTATGGTTGTTGAAGCTAGATGGGCTTATCTGCTGATCTACTGGGATTTTCATGTGCAACCATCTTTAGAGTTTACAAAGGCCGATCCAAATATATACATATACACAAGTCAATGAAAATTTAGCATATACAATTCACTTGCATGTATTTGGACTGTGTGAAGAAACAGGAGCACACAGATTAAACCTAGACAAACATGCAGAAGAACATGCAAAATCCACCCAGAAATTTTCCCGGTCAACCCACCTGGTGCTACCGTGTTGCACTATGAAGTATATGAACAAGCATATTAATAAAAGCCTTTGTTGCCAGGTATGCAGTCTTCTCTGTGAGGCATTTTCATATTTGCTGTGTGTCTGTGTGGGCTTACATTGGATGTTCTGGTTTTCTACAGCAGTCCGAAGACATGCAATCAGGATAATAATGGAGACGAGTGTGTTTGCTTTGTGATGGACTGGTGACCTGTATATTTGTTAGTCATAATAAAATAAATGCCTCATGATGCTAAATCTTTCAGACAAATACCTCATAAGAACTGCATATAATAAATAACATAATAAAACCAGAGGAACTCAGCCTTATAGCTGTTTGTGGCAAAGGCTACAACAAGTTACTGTGTATCTCACAATAACACAATGTTTGCCCACAGGGAAAGTGATGTAAATAACATCCTTCTAAAAATAAAAACCAATTACTTTTTTATATTCCAAAATATAACAAGCTCGAGAGGAAACATTAAAGGCTTCATGTTTCCCACCTCACAACCTATTCTGCTAATCTACGCAACGGCCATGGCTTTATTTAGTCTCCGATCGTATTTCACATCCATCAGCTAAATTTAATTTAGTGAATGTAAAGAACAAGAGGTAAAAAGGTAACAGCATATACTATAAAGCACACATGTAAGAAATCAATCTTTTCTTTTTTTTTTATCCGAAATAGGCAATGAAGCAGCAAACGTGGCCAGCTCAGTTTTTCCTCACTCTCATTCGAAAAGAAGGTCATGCAAATCTTTTCATGCAGATTGAGAATTGGCACAACCAGCCACAGTCCTCCGTGAGCTCTGCGGAAATCAATTTCCTCAATCAGACCATTTGAGGGAACTTCGTCTCTGAAAATCGGTCGCTCCTTCCATCTCGCCTCTTTGCCTCTCCAAGGTCAGTTTCTGAAACCTCATCTTTCTGTGCAGCTGTACAACACAGCATGTTGAATCTACTCATCTAACTTTATGCCATGGATTCCTAACAGTGCTGAGGCTCAGAGAAACCAGTCGAAAGGATGAGTGACAGGAAAAATACTGCATTCTAAATATGAAACAAGCTTCAAAAGCATCGTTTGAAATATTATAGTTAAACAGATGTGATGCTTTCTATCATTATTTAGGGTCTTTCCTCACAATGTGCAAAGTTATAACTGATAAGTAGTGCCAAGTAAATCATGGGTGGGTTTTATAGTCATTCATCTATATAACTGGAACACACTGGAAAGAAATGTAGAAACAGTACATGGGTCTTACACAAACTAATTTAGATTGATTGATTGTAAAATGGAGTAATGCAAACAATCATACACAATCAAACACAATGGATTTGGCTATAAAATATAGAGATTCCTGCAGAAGAACAATATTCTTTTGTTCAAATGTGCTACATACCTTGGCATATGCATAGCTGATTGCATAGATCTGAAACTTTAGTTCTGTCAGTTATTTTTTATTTATTTATTGTTTTTAACGTCATCCTCAGCACCAGTGGCTATTCTAATGACAGGAACATGGTCTTACTCTTACAAAAGTCTCATATCATACGCAAAGTCACATATCAATACCCAGGTTAATGATAATTTAGCATTTTCAATTTAATTAGCATGCATGTCTTTGGACTGTGGGAGGAAACTGGAGCACCCCACAGAATTTTCCAGGTCGTACTGCCCGCGATCAAACCCGGGTCCTCTTGCTGTGGGGCCACAGCACTATCAGCTGCGCCACCATGCCGCCGGGTTTTGTCAGACAAAGAGATAAAGAATTGCAATCCATTTTTCCCCATTGTGTCTCAATACATAAACTCTTACAGAAAAGGTTTATATTAGTATATTAGTTAATGTGTATTTAATAATATGTGTATTCAACATAATATTATTAGGGACCGCTATCGCCATGTACTTGTGGTTTGAGTATTTCAAAATCTTCTGAGCTCCTTACACTGACACACACACACATTCTAGAGAGTTTGTTATTTATAAGATAATAGAGAATGCCACCAAAATAAGTAAATGTAGACTGGTTTACTGTGACTGTGGAATGCTACAACTCTTCACAACCATGGTAAGCTGAAAAGCATCTCAGAACACTAAAAATTAATGTGGATAGGATACAGCAGAGGACCAAAGTGGGTACCACTATGCATCTTTAATGGGCACAAATTCACCACTTATTAACAAAAATTAAATACTGCTTTCTATTTGATTTAATTAAAAATATAAACTAAAACTAATTACAGTGCATATCTTCTAAGCTGCTTCTCCTTATTAAGGTGAAATTACCCTGCACTCCTTCTGAACATCCCATGATCATAGCAGCACACTCATCACTCCCCCCGAGCCTCTCTTTTTAACCTCAATCTATCAGCGGCTCAAAGTTTCCCAGAGGTTCCCAGCCTCAGCTGTGACACCTGACAGCGCGGCTGTACAGCACAGACACTTTCACTAAAATTAACCTACTTTTGTGTTCTTTTTAAAAAAAAAAGCAAAAATGATTTTTCTGTTGAGCACAATGTGTACTGACATCAAAATGTTTCTCAAATATTACTAGCTTTGTCACATGTGGTGTTACTGTCAGTTCACACGGACAGTCAGAAACATCGGATACTGATATATAAGATTAGAGCTGCTAATCAAAAGCTTGTTGTATCCAATCAAGTATAAGCATATTACTGTTGCTTACATTAAAGTATGATTACACCGCCACATTATCCGAGCTGTACCTGTGAGTGGAAAACATACTAATGGATATTGCACACTAAATCGTGCTCCAATAATGCAGTCGACCCTTAAGAAGACCCAAGCTTCGCTAATTTTCACCTTACACGCTCGTAAATAATTTTCTCACGCCGTGGATTTAGAAATAGGATGAAAATCTATAATTAGAACTTTGCCTGTAATAGGAAATCTGAGAAGATTAAAAATTATAAGAATTAGGCTGGAAAAAAAGGTCTTTATGGAAGTGTGGGGAAACTGGAATCTGGTCAGAATAATGGACATAGTCAGACTTCATTTCACTGCCTATAACGAAGACTTTCTGCAATGCAGAAATTACATGACCATTGCACTGGTTTCATATGCTAGCAAGATAATAATGTGAGTTCCTAAGAACTAGCTGGATTTAGTCCAAGAAGAAGCATGAAGGATCTGATTACAAACCTTCATATAATGCTGGAGAAAGCAACAAAAAGAAACCAGACACTGCATTTTTGTGCAGCACTAAGGACAGCCAATCAAGCATCAACATGGTTCCATGTCAGAAAAAGAGTCTGACGCGGATGTAACCTCTCAGCATGAATGGTTAACATCCTAGAAGAACAAGTGGTAAGAAGAGCACTACAAGGAATTATGAGAGGGTTCAGGATTGGTGGAAAAACCATTAACAATCTCAGATATGCTGATGACTAATGACCAACACTGAAGACATACTGGAGGTCATAGCGGAAGGCATAAGTTTAGAGCAATTGACTATTTCACGTGTTTGGTATATTGAGCATCAAATGCTACATATTTTGCCTATGAAGTGAAGTAAAGAATGACATAGGGCATGGTGGTGGTAGTCAAATTGACGAAAATATGACATACAAATCAATTGGAACCAACAACAAGATGTAAATGATGAAAGCCGTGGCCAGTAACCACATATGTACGTGAAGCCTGGACACTGAAGAAGGAAGAAATATTTATTCAGGCTTTTGAGAACAAGTGCCTCCATATGTTATCGTTCGAAGAGCTCATTGTTAACGATGATTACCACTAAACAAGTCTATAAGATGGCCAAAACAGAAGAGGAGTTATTGAATCACATCAAATCACAAGTCTCCCAAATGGCAACATTGAAGAAAGTATAATGACAGGACTTGTGGAGGGAGTCAGACAATGTGGAAGACTGAGAATAACCTGGATAGACATTTTTACAACATGGACTGGCTGTAGGTGTAGTAGAGTCATAGAAAACCAACTGACCCAACATGCATGCTTCTGGTCTCTGTAATTGACTATTTTATTGAAAGGATGTGTAATAATTTATCCCATCCAAGCAAAATCGTTTTCAGGGATGTCCCTGCTTATTTCAGCAAGTCAAGGCTAAGCAATATTCTGCACATGTTACAACAGTCTGGCTTCATAGTAAAAGTGTGGGGGAATTAGACTGGCCTGTCTGCAGTGTGTGGCAAAGAATACAACAATTCCACGTACAAAGCTTCAACAATTTCTGTCCTCAGTTCCAAAACACTTATTAAATTAGCCATTTATATGGGAACCTACATATATAGACTGTTCAAAAAAATAAAGGGAACACTTAAACAGCATAATATAACTTTTAAATGTTGGTGTTGCTTTCACACTTGTGGTAGCATGAGATGGACTCTACAAAGTGGCCTAAAGATGGCACATCAATGCGAACTGTGGCAAGAAGGTTTGTTGTGTCTGTCAGCGTAGTGTCCAGAGGCTGGAGGCCAGGAGATCACTTAAATCACCTTTCTTCCTTATTCTGATGCTCGGTTTGCCTTGTCCACCTCTACATGTCTAATTGCATTGAGTTGCGGCCATGTGATTTGCTGATTAGATATTTGGGCTAAAATGTATTTGAACTGGATGGTGAGTTTATATGGAGTGAGATCACTGTCTTTTATGTGTGCTCACAAAATTAAACTATGAGAGTGCAATATCTAATTTATTGACAAAATAAAGTTGAGCAGACAAAGTATGAAATAACTGAAGTCGCTGCAGTCTGTAATGAGATAAAAGTCAAAGTAAATGTAAGAAACAATTTTCCATACTGTCTGATTTGGCAAATTTGGGAAATTTCTGATGAATTTCTGATGAAATTTCCTGTGATAGAGTTTCTAAATCGAGCAAAAAACACAGTCGCGTGCTGAAATAGGACCGAGGACAGAGCGATGAGTAATTATACTTAATCGATGAGTGCTGTGTTTTAAATCAGAACTTTATGTTTTCCTTTGTTTGCTGAGTTGACTGCACTACCTTTTTTTCTAGGGCACTCATTGAATCTGACATGGCCGACTTATGATGGTCATTGCATGATCCCAGATCACCACTGTGTGTGCACAAAAAACACAGTGTTCTCGCTCCATACATTTACAGTATACTTATTTATTCCTAGTTGCAAATGTTGCAAATAAGCAGAAAATCCAAAAACACCCACTAGGGAACGTGTGGTCTTTCACAAATCCATTTGCTTACTAACAAGATTGCAAGTGTTTTCAGATAGGGTGCAAAGATTGCTAGTAAAAGTCACAGGACCAGATGCCCAGATGGAATTTTGCAGCTTTTGATTTACACAACAAACAATGCTTTATGTTTTTTAGATGATTACTAATGCGACTACAGTTATGAAAAGGTAACATTTACATAATAAACTCCACATTTGGCCTGACTAAAATGTCAGATTTTATCACTAATAATAATAGCATTTTATTATTTCAATATCTCAAAATATTACAAACCCTTAATGTTTTGTTCAGAAAGTCCTGCCTATGTAATATAGCTATAATTTATGATTGATTGGGTTACAGTGCATTTTATTATCTGCTGGGCTATAGCTTGCTAATAACATTCTCTACATAGGAAAGGATTTGCATGTCAATACAGGCAGATGAGATATTTTAACTTGAGGAACAATTTAAGGCATTTATTAGCTGCTATGCTACAATTAATAGTTTTTTTCTTTAGCTTTATTTCATTCCCATTCATTCCCAAGTTCACGATATTGCTACTGATGAATAAAAAGCTTTTGTGTATTGGTGAAAGTTGCATACTTGTGTACTAGCTAGTAAGTGTAAAATCCACTGAGATTTCCGAGTCTAAAACAGCACCAACGATAACAAAAGTAACATTTGTTTTCCATAATAAAGGCCCACAAATTTAAAGATTCTTGCTAATATGATGGTACACTGAATCACTTTATTAGGAACACTTGGCAGATGGCATATGATCAAGTGCCCCAATTGGCTCTCATATAAGCTGCTGATCTGTCCACTGCATGGTAGAAGGTAACATTTACAAGCAGACAACTTGCAAAGATAATTTGTGAAGATGCTGCAACGGACATGAGTCGACGGATTTGAGTCAAAAGGATGCAAGGGCCCATTATTATGCAGATATTTATAATCAGTATACACACACACACACAACAAACACTCGCACACACACTAATTGACTGAATGATGCATTTAATTGTACTTGTTTCTTTGGTAAACACTGCTCGGTGTGTGCTGTGGAAACTAAATGCTAATTGCTAAATAACAATGCGTGCATTTCAGTAAATATGTGTACAAAATTTACATGCTTGCATGAACCAATTCATTTTTTTAAATGCACACTTATATCTGATATCAGCCCTCGTTCATTGGTATTCAAAATCATTCACAGGTTATAGAGTATATGGTCAATATACAGAGTATTTTTATATTTAAGAAATCATATTAAGTTTGTCATTCAAAACAAACTAAACAAACACTGAAATATTTTCCGTTCTTTTGTCTCTATTTCTTTGCTTATTTCTAAGGTGTCATGGATTCATTCATCCGAGCTAAATCCGCTGGCTTCAATAACAAAGTAGATGATTGTTGGGGTAGAGTTATTAAGGAATAAGTGAGCTGAGCAGGTTGGTGGATTTTAATTAACCTGTTATATAGAAAAGGTATGTTATCAAGCACTGTGCGCTTATCTGCTGTCAGAAAAAAGCTCTTCTGCTTGGACAAGTGGAATAAGAAGTGTGCTGGACAATGGACATTGCCAGAATCAAACAGCTGGTATATTATGGTATCATTTATGTATTAGTATACAAAGACAAGATACAATATGCATCAAAAAAAAAAAAGAAATATTTTTCACTTCCCGCCTACTAGTCATATAACATAATGCAGACTCAGTCATAGCATATACACTCAGTCATATCACAGTTATATCACATACACTCAGACATATCATATACACTCAGTCATATCACAGTTATATCACATACACTCAGACATATCATATACACTTAGTCATATCACACTTAGACAATGAAACTGAAACACCTGGTTTTAGACCACAATAATTTATTAGTATGGTTTATGGCCTCCTG
>JAOUQT010000045.1:10522245-10536863 GCA_025769995.1 Xyliphius kryptos
CGAATTGACGCTGTATTGGCCGCAAAAGGAGGAACTACACCATACTAATAAATTATTGTGGTCTAAAACCAGATGTTCCAGTTTCATTGTCCAACCCCTGTATATATAAATGCCATACAAGATTTGTTTCAGAAACTTTGAGAAAGAATGGTGTTTCTTAGACTGGAAAACCTAAACAAGAAAACTGAGGAACTTATAATTTTCACTCATACAGCTTAGTTTTCTCAAGAATTCTGACTTAGTATTCTTATTCTTGATTATTCTGCCTTACACATTACTACAAAATGAGGTCTGTATCCATAATAGCGCTGATAAGGGTAAAGCAGTTACAAAAGATTAAAAAATGATAGTTTATACATGAAAATCTAATTTGCTTTGTTTCTTTGTTTGCTGATACTTGATGGTGTAATTTTATTTGTCAGTGCTATTAACGGTGAATTACTCCACAGCTAGGTTTTTAAATAAATAAAGCAATAACAGCCAATTCTTCTTGCGTATTTAAATAGCTTTTTAAGAGCTTTTTATGTCCTCACAGAAGCCAAACAAGCTTTAGATTGCTGTAAGCATTCATCATCCTTTTTAGCTGTGTGAAGGCTTAGAGGTGGGAAATGTTATGTGTCAGAAAATGTGCCAGTTGCCATTAATATATATCTTTTTCACTGAACTTTAATCTGTCAGCTGCAAAATATTTGTTAAAAAATACAAGGATATTCACTAGAATGAAGCCCAAAACTTTCTATTATAATGCCGTTTAGGACAAAGCAATCTAAACGAAACATGTGCTATTCCCCTTGATATGCTTGCTGATACATTCAGGAATCCTCAAAATGTGTCTGGCAGGTAACTGAGATCAATTACAGCATCGCATGTACATTATAGCAATCAGTTACAGATATAGAAAGGTATGTAGCTTATTTTTTTAGTTCACAATTCTTTACAATACAATAGAATATATAATATAATTGTTTTGTCTAACATTAAACATTGCTTAATATGAATCGTTACATAGTAGTTAATAGTAGTACTAGTTGTTTATAATGTGACCTTTTTATATATAATTTGCATTTAAAATGATTCCAAATACATCCACACATATATATATACGTATATATATATACGTATATATATATATACGTATATATATATATATATATACGTATATACATATATATATATATACGTATATATATATATATATACGTATATAAAACTAAAAAAAAAGACTAATTTACCAAAACTATTAGAGTTTTGAGGAGTCAAATACTCTATGGTCGATTGCAGAGAGGTCGAGTTAAGAGCAGAGAAAATATGCAGGTTACAGTTCAATTCAATACATTTGTCTATGAGACTTTTAATAAGGGAATGTCAGTGGCACAGTTTGTAGCGCTGTTGCCTAACATTAAGAAGGAACCGTGTTTGATCCCCGGGTGGGACAACCTAAAAAATTACTGTGTGGAGATTCCATGTTCTCTACATGAGGGTTTTCTCTGGGTGCTCCAGTTTCCTGCTGCATTTCAAAGACATACATGCTAGGTGAATTGGTGTCTCTAATGTGGTACTTTGGTGCAGTCGTAGGCTTGTGGTTAAGGAACCAGCCTTGTTACCGGAAGATCCGTGGTTTGATTCCAAGTACCGACAAGTCATGGCTGAAGTGCCCTTGGGCAAGGCACCTAACCCCCAGTAACTCCCCGGGCACTGTGCTGGCTGCTCACTGCTCTGGGCACATGTGCTCACTTCACCAGTGTGTGTGTATTTGTGTGTTTCATTGCACGGATGGGTTAAATGCAGAGGACCAATTCTGCTGTGTGCAAACATAGTGGCAAAAAAGGATCACTTTCAAATCACTTTTCTTTCTTTATGAGTGAATGAGTGTAACTGTGTGTGCCCTATGATGGTGTGGTGGCCTTTCTAGTGTTGTTCCTGCCTTACATCCAGAGTTGCTGGATGGGAATTGACTGGGCCATGACCCTGTGTGGATTAAGCGGATTATGATGAATGAATGAATGTCTTGCCCAAATGTTGACTATCAATCATGTCTACTTAAATACTTGTAAAATGTTACATTTACTTGTAATGAGTACAACGATGAAGAAGAATTCGCATTATATCTTTTACAATTATTATATAATTGCTCCACTTATGGTATAATGGAATAGTAGTTAATTAGACAACTGGGCCTAGTGAGACATAGGGAGTGTTTTACCTCATACTGTGGGTGCTCCCAAGAATAATTTAAAGGTCTACCTGCTACGATAGAATCTTCCCACTTCGTGGTCTTTACTCGACTTAACTTCTCATGGATTTGATACTTTCCATTTTGCAAATCAGGTCCTGGGTAACTTGAACAAATTTCACAAATACAGAACTTCAGCACAAACTAGATGTGGCAAAGCCACCTTAAAATTCTGTCCGTCTCCCTGTGTATCTGCAATAATAAAAGTCATGCGTACAGAAAAGTAGAGACAGCAAGAAAAGTGTTGTGTGTGTGCAGATTGAGCTGCATGAAAATAATTAGCTAAAAGTCTGTTTTGAGTTACACATTTTTAGGCTGATGAAAGTGACTGTGATCAAAAAATTATTTCATTACTGTGTCTGACTGCATTGTAAAAACAGACATTGTAAAATCTCCATATGCAGGTGAATTTGTAATTGTTGCATCACATATGGTGCAACAAGGAAGGAGAAAACATATAATCTGTTAATATATGTACAGTTTCTTTGCAGGATTGCAACAAAGATACTGTACATATATTGACTTACAACCTCTCAGAGTACAATTAATGGAAATGGAAATGCAACCAATGGCCGGTCGGTACAAAAAATCGAGCAGAGCCAAGAAGAGTCAAATATGGACCATGCAGTGGAAACGCAACATCAGATGTCCTTAGAGTTCCCATGACAATGAGTTACTGGATCATAAAACAAAATATGGAAAGGCAGTCAGTGATTTCATGTTGGAGGACACATTTAACTTGTGAGTGCTAATAGCAAATGTTGAAGTCTCTGGGTTGGACATTGTACAATGTCTGTGACGAGACCAGACTAAATCAGTGTACCACCTGAAAGATTTCTTTGGGCTGATTTTGGATACAGAGAATCATAGATAAATGTTAGTGCTTCAGTGCTATGTGTAGCTAATGATAATCAGGATGACGTGTTAGTTGTCTGTGTCCAGAATAACATTCCTAAGTCTGTAGAATGTCGATTGCTTATACTTTAATTATAGTGCTTCAAACTAATTATCACTGTATTTTAATTAAAAGATAAATGTGCTCTCCTAAAAAAATCATAGCAGATGTTACAAGGTGCCTAAATGAATCAGACCAACATAGGACTCCAAGAACACTCATATTTATTAAAATATTTACAGTGAGTTGGAATAGGACTAGTACCTATTCTTCTGAATACCTCGGTTGTAACGAGTGGTTATTTGACTGCTGCCCTTCTAGTCTAGCCATTCTCCAAGGACTTCTGCAATCAAAAGCCATATTAAGTAGGATATTTACATTTAATACCATTCCTGTGCATGATATTTCCTGTTTCAGAAATTAGCAAATCAGCATATGAGTACCCGTAATTATGCTGTATTCATATGCCATCTGAGAACTGAACTTGTAGACACACAAAAACATACCAGTTACAAATATACTGTATATACAAATGCATATATTACACAACACGCTGCAACCGCAAAGCAGTCAGGATTGTGGGTGGCCACACACACCCATCACACACACTCTTTAACCTTCTGCCATCTGAAAAAAGTTATCGAAGCATTCAAGCCCTCACATCCAGACTCTGCAACAGTTTTTTACCTCAGGCGATCAGACTCCTCAACAATCAGAGTCTGAACTGAACATAAACACACACCCATTCCTTGTTTAAAAAACTTTCACAAATAATACCTCATACAGCACAATGCCACTTTTATAAAATTACAGTGTCTCCCCCACACACATCCCTTGTACTTATTACTGTTTTGCACTGTGTGTATTTATTGTTCTGTATTGTTCGTACTTCATGTTTGTACTGTGTGTATTTATTTGTTGTACTGTTTGCACTAGTGCACTTTAATGTTGTGTGTAGCACCTTGGTCTGGAGGAATGTTGTTTCGTTTCACTTTTTACTGTAACACTGTATATGGCTTAAATGACAATAAAATTACTTGAGACTTGAGCATATATGTACATATATACTTGCTGATACCAAAATGACATTAGTGTACTATGCTTACATTTTATTGTTCAAATTATATTCTATTTTATCTGGATTGTGTTTTGTCCCATATTGTCCCATGTTCTTGTACATGTTCGTGCACAAGTGTTTTTGCATTATTGTTTCTGTGATTAATTAATCAAAATCTAAGTTTTTTAAAGACCTTCTTTATTTGGCAGGCTAGCATGTGTATCAGAGAAGCCAGGAATCCTACAATAATTGAGAAACATTTATCAAATCGAACCAATATACAGTGGGGCCAAAAAGTACTTAGTCAGCCACTAATTGTGCTAGTTCTACTACTAAGAAAGATAAGAGGTTTGTAATATCATAGAGAAACTTTAACGATAAGAGACAAAATGTGAAAAAAAAAGAATTACGAATTACTAAATGCTAATTACTATATACAGTACTTAGTATTTGTATTTTGTGGCCACATTAAACGAGTTTGAGGCCAATAACTTATTTCAATTGGCATTCTTTTAATTAAATAAATAAAAACCAAACACAAGAGCAGCACAAGTTAAACCGTGGCATATTCCATGTCTATATTCTGTATACAGATGCATATACATTCAGCTGACAAATTAATTATACAGTGGTCATTCAGCATGCAGTATCAATGGTATTGGTTCATCTTACAGGGTAAGCCTGGCTTTAGGGAGACAAAAAAGTCCTGGTGTTGTATTTATTCAGAAAACTTTCACATTTAAATACTATTTCAAAAAATAACTATTAATCCTGACATAAAGCTTCTGTCACAGAATATGATCTATTTTAACATTCAGTCTTCAGATAAAATGTCATTCTGGGGCTTAGTCATCTTCATAATATTGTAATTAGTATTTCACATAACACATGTTCTAGTATTGATGAGATAAGCACATTTATTAAAGTGATTCATATCTGCATTGCTAATGCCAGAGAAAGCCACTTGGAATGGTAGTATAATTCACATTTTAGGAGATTCCGCCTTTATTGCTAGCTGGGCTGAATATGATCTCTTGAATTATAAGACATCTCCAGGATGTGAGTTTTTTTAGTGTGCCATCATTAATGGTGCATAAGGGAATTAAAAGTAATTCTGGTGTAGGTACCACAGATATTATATCTGCTAGATGAGCTTTCTAAATGAAGGTAACAGGGAGTGATGTCAAATTAAAATAAACCCTAAAAGGTACAGCACAGAGGATCAAAAATAAACAAAGTAAAATAAATATGTATGTAATAATGATTTGTATTCAATGTGTTTGCTTTAGACAAATCAGCATATAGACATATTTAGTTGGTCAATCTATAAGATAGATAATAAGATAATCGATAATCCGAGTTAACTTGCCAGTCTTGATTTAGAGTGTGGCATCTTGGGTCTTTTCTGTGTGAACTTTTGTGTGGTTTTCCTCATACAAAACGCTTTTCTTATACATACGCTAAAATCACACAAGTGCATCACATGATTAATGCAATCAAGCTGGTGTGCTACAAGTAAGATATTGTGCTGAAACTCTTTAAACATCTCCCAGCTGAAGGAAGTCTGCTGCAATCTTTCCTCAGACTGATGTTAGCGACTGGTAAATGCCTACCAGTCTCCTATAATAAGTGTCTCACTTAAGTTATTTCAGTCAAAGGGACCCTAGTATAGTGTATTGTCCTAACTTTCCACTGTTCCACTATTCTGAACCCTTGGCTTACTCATATTCAGCACTCACACCAGATACTAACTTATACAATAAACATCATTCCTTCCTTATTGTAATGGCTTGCATTAATATAGTATATATGGTATAGCAGCTCTAGTTACATATTTATTGTTTATGTAGAGCCATAATAAGTGTCTCCTATAAGTGTCTCACTTAAGTTATTTCAGTCAAAGGGACCATAGTATAGTGTATTGTGTAACTTTTTCCACAGTTAGAATATGAATTTGTTGCTTAAGGTGTACAACAAGTTTATCTTTGTTGTTAAAACATAAAATAAATCACATTTCCAGAGATAAATAGAAAAAAGTTTGGAAATCTATATGTGAACATTTATTAATAAAAAACTGAATATATAATGAGATGCCCTATTTTATTTCAGATGAAAAAATATTGTTTCCCTCTTTGCTACTGGCATTAATAAAGCTTAAATACTGCACCATCCTAAGCAGCCATTTTCAGTGTTGGTAGACTGATATTTCATGCAAGTTTATATATGCTAATGTATACCATAATTATGGTACAACATAAGTACATTTCATGGAAACATGCTTGTGTCTCAATGTCTCTTGTATTGAAGACAAATGTGTAGGAAGAATAAAGGGACTAATTTAACCTCTAAGAATGCTATGTATTCTTGGTGATAAAGGCAATCTGTGACAATCAAACTTTTCTAGCAGATGATATTGCTGTGTAAATCCTATGACAGAAATCTAACCTTGCAAGTCTCATGCAAGGATCCGTAGGTTATTCTATGGCAGCCGAAGCTTAAAGACCATTATTATATGTGCTATTGATTGACAGACTGAAATCTGCCAATGTGGAATTCCTGGGCAAAACCCAAACCAAATGCAAAGTTCCACTGTTCTGAACCCTTGGCTCACTCATATTCAGCACTTACACCAGATACTAACTTATACATTAAACATCATTCCTTTCTTATTGTAATGGCTTGCATTAATATAGTATATATGGTATAGCAGCTCTAGTTACATATTTATAATTTATGTCTAGTACACTATTTAATACTTGAACAGATGTTCTGAATAACAAGCTCATTACAATTTTAATTTCGTTTGACCTAAGTGTGGCATTAACAAACTTGCATTTCAATCCTGACACTGTTGGGCCCTTGAGCAAGGCCCTTAAATCTTCACTCATCTCATCACCTATGGGTGCAGTATACTTCTAGTCCCAAGCCTGTTGATTAGAGGGCTGTGTTTCAGAAAGCGTTGAACCATGGTTAATGACAAAATGGAGACTTGATTTGCTGTGGTGGCCAGAGGAAGATGAGTATGAAGACAGTTGCCTTTTTACAGATATTCCTTCATTGAATGAAGTTATGAAAATGGCCACTGAGTATATGTTTGAATATTATTTTATATTACTCTTACCTTGATATGAATAGTTTTTGACGTTATTTAATTAAATTCTATTGTATTTAATTTCTATAAAACTTTTAACAGCTTTTAAAGAGAGACATAAGCTTTATGTCTTCCCTTGTGCAATGTCTTTCTGCTCCTTAGCTGCTAAAATGGCTCTGCATTATATTCCTGGAAGCTAAGTTTAAATCTCACGTAAAACTATATCTATGTCTAAATATTGTGCATTAAAATATATATTCTAGGGTGGCAAGGTGGCTCAGTGTATAGTGCTTTGGCCTCACAGCAAGAAAATCCTGGGTTCAAGCCCTGGGTGGGGTGACTCAAAGTATCTCTGTGGAGTTTGCAATTGCTCCCATGTTTGCACAGGCTTTTTCCAAGTGCTCAAATATACAAAAAGTCAGTTTTTGTAGTATAGTAGTGTAGTGTAGTATAAGAAAGAAACAAAGAAGTATTGTGTATTTGCCAAATATTGTGCACATTATCATGCATTGGCATTGCATATCCTATCTTGTCAGACTTGGTACAGCACCCCGGAGCAGAGATGTTTTAAAGCCTTGCTCAATGGACCAATAGAATCAACTTAACATTGCTAAGGCTAGAAATTCAGATCAGTAATCCAGAGCCTTTATCATTAAGCCCTATTATCAATGGCACTCAATGGGAAAAGACTCCTTATCTGTGAAATCAGTTAACTTCCACAAACTATTTTCTTGTCATGAATCCACCAACTAAATGTTCAGAAGCAATTTCTTTTCCTGTTCAGAAGGATTACATTTGGGTATAGGTAGTGATGTCTTATAGTCTTTGATAAGAAAAGCCCCGCTGGTGCTGCAACAAAAAAGCAATGTTGCCAGGTGCCTGATAATTATCGTATTTGTAAGATAATTTTGCCATGTGTATGATGTATGATCAATAATCTCAAAAAATCCAAATATCTGATCATTTGACCATTCCGTGAATGTGTGGTTGTAAACAGTTGTAATCAGCTTGTCGCAACTGTCTGTTCGAGTTTTTTTTTTTTTGTGAACCCTGAAGGCAAACATGTGCAACAGTTAATTCTGCTTTTCTAAATGTGAGCTACGTGTGGTGTGCATGCATTTTAACTCAGAACACTGGCCATGATTGGCTGAATAGTCCGCTGTGACTGGAGTACGATCATTTCCTTCAAAATACGATAATCCTACATTTCTCACCTGGCAACACTACAAAGAAGTCCAGTAAGGCCAAGTTGTAGGTTCAATTATTAGTTTTGTCAGTTGGTAGGGTGTGTATCTGAAATTTAAGAATCAGTTTAAGATTGTAAAAGATCATATACTTGTGGAATAGCTGAATTGCATGTTGGATCTGTGTCTGTTTGGAACAATCATATAATAGGCTTACATACAGTACTGTGCATAAGTCTTAGGCACCCTTATTCTATTCTTAGACAGAATTTTTAAGTATCATGTGTGCAGTATTATTAGTAAAGTAGCTGTAAGTTTTACTGAGCATCCTGACTATGCCACAGTTTTCTGGAGACTATTCATTCATTTTCTATAACCACCAATCAACCTATCATGCATGTCTTTGAAATGCAGGAAGAAACCGGAGTACACAGACAAAACCTGTGTGAACGGGGGAGAACATGCCCTTCTGTTCACTATGACTTATTTATTTTTGTAGTAAAACTCAGCATGCTTCATTGTTTTTTTGTCTGTTTGGGCTGGTATTTACTATGTTGTGCTCTATAATTAGAGACAAACAGACAGACAGGCAGACAGACAGATTTACATTTACATTACAATGCATTTACTTTTACATTATAGTCTTACCAGAGTACCCACGCATAAACATTTGGAGAACATGCATACTCCACACAGATTTTCCCACATATTTATTTAAAGAACAATGTGTGGAATACTGTATATACTGGATCAGATGCAGTCAATAACAGGGCACCAAGCACACACATTCACAGATTTTACACACCTGGGGTATTTTAATTTACCTACCAGCAGGCATTAGGAACCTGAAGGAAAGCCATAAGAACCTAGGGAGATGCTGTGCACCGCCACACATTAACTCAAGCTCAAGTTACCCTGGAGCTGTAAGTCAGATATATTGTCCTAATTTTCTTTCTAAATGATAATTAGGCGAACATTGCTATTTTGTCTTTAACAGAGCAATAATATACTGCCCTATACTTGAAACAAATGTGATGCACTGATCACCATTTTGATGTTATTTGACTGACTGTCCCTGCACAAGCATATCATTCAAGGCCGGCAACACTTTTTTCCAAACCACTAACCAAATTTGTATAATTCTTTGCCTGCCTGGCTGTTCACATGTTCCTCTTGAATCCACGTAGATAAAATTGCATAATTCACGTTCTCAAATGTGATAGAGTGCCAATTGCCTTCTGCTTCTGTTTGCATTGTTTGCCATGAGGTCAATATGATTATTCTTGTTAAATGAGTTTATAAGCTGTCAAATTTAGCTATTTTATACGGTGGCCTAGAAGTGCGAAACACTTTTACAAAGCCCGATACACTTTTACAAATGAGTTTCTGATGAAAAAAGATTGGTACAATACATAGGAAGTACTAGTACTACTAACAGTTATGCAACTCCACCCATCATGCTGTGAAATATTCACTGAATTTATGCAGATTTTTTTGCTTAAAATAAGCAAAATAACACGTTATAACATATAACACTCTCTATATTATTTGTATTGTATAATGAAAAGGACGTGGTAATCCACTGGTGTGTGTATTTTAATTGGAAAGTTTGCACAAAGTGTCACTATAGAAGGCATATGCCATAGAAATTAAAAATAAAATTGAACTAAGAATCAATTATTACTTCTTTATTATTAAAACAAAAATATTTTTTTACGGCAGAACCAAATATATTTCTGGTTTAATCTGGCCGGTATATATTTTGGCAGAGTTGCAGAACAGTTTGATTGACAGAAAGGTGAGCAAATAACACTTCTTGTTCATTGTACCTACCCTTTCCATTAGAAACTAGTTTGTAAAAGTGTATCGGGATTTGTAAAAGTGTTCTGCACTTCTCAGCCACAGTAGTTTCCGCTTAACTTTGCTTTCACAAAGACAACATATCAGGACAGAACAGTATTATCTGACTTCATTTAAAAGCTAATATTGTGTTTATCTTTTTTTCAAATACAACACTGATTCAAAATCATGTGATCACTGGTTTTAATATATAATAGTTTATAAATTTATAGGTATTTATAGGTACAAGATACAGTATTTGTAATACATTTTGAAAATTATGTTTTCTATATATGAGCAACTTGAATCAAATCAAATATTATTTGTCACATACAAAGTGATACACAGTATAATACAAGTGTATTGGATACATGTGTATTACAAGTAATTTGTACAAAAATATTTTTTACAATTCATTGTGAAATTCAGAGGAGTATTGGCAACAAAATTAAGCATTATGGATATCACTGGGTTAACAGAATTATGTCCTATTAAGTCCAGCATTTTAATTCATGACTACCATCTGGATCTGCTCTATTGAACTAGGAAAACAGCTGCTCAGGCATAGTTCACATTAACAGAGGTACATTTAATACAGATTTAAAACAATAAAGATACTGTAAAGGCTTTTGCCATGTTAGCAGGGACTAGGCTTTAGGTCTTAGGACAGATGACCTAGAGTTTAACTGATTAAACTGATAGATAATTTGCCTATTAAATGGAAAGTATTTTCATCTTATGATTGTCCAAACAGGGGAATCTAATTTTGGAATAGTATCATTAAATTAGTTAATTATAACATTACTTGTATATAAAGTTTGCCCTTCTTTGTGTTTGTAGAAAATGGTCTGTTCACCTAACCTTGTTATACCAAGAGAGAAAAAAAGACCATTAAATAGCAATGTTATTATTCCTTGGGCCTTCACCTGCCGTGTTGTTTTACTTTAATCCACTTAAAAATGATCAAATTGCAAATCCCCAAATTATGCTCAGTTTTCCTGTTTTTAGCTCCTCAACCGAAATAAACTCCACCAATTTACTTTTTATTTCCAAATGTAAATATTGAACAATATCGCTACATATTCAACAATATTCATTCCAAACTGTCATGTAACAATTCTACGTAACATATTACAATAATAGTAAACGAATAGCATTCATTTATGTTGATGAGCGAGTAATCATAAATTCTTACAGGTCATTCTGTGATCATTCTGTGGTTGAGACATCATTGGAGCATTTGTCCAATGACCGTCTTGCTTTGCAGTACAGAAGGCAGAGCCATTCTGAAGTCCCAATTAACTCCAATGACAATCTGTTTCAATGGCATTTCATACACTGTATAATCATGGTAACAGATATAAAAACAATCCAGGCATGATGCTGTACAAAATCCGACATGGTCTGTGTAGCAAAGAAAATGCAAATTTGCTATCTGTAATATCAATGTTAACACAATTTATTCAACCATTTTCCCTTGATATTTTAGATGAAGCAGAGCTTCCTTTGTAGTCTTATACAGTATTATAGCCACATGAGAAAAAAAAGGGTCACACAATCAGTCAGAGTCAAAAATGAAGTCAGAACAAGCAGAACACGGAGCAATGGCAGAACAATTTATGTGAGCACGCTGGGCAATCTGGCAGAGAATGCTAGAAAAGACATGTATGCAGATAGGCTGATGAGGAAGAGGTGCTGCCAATAGATCAAATGACAAAGCATTAATGGTATATATATTGAGAGTAAAATGCTGAAGATGAGAAAGCACAGAATTAAACAATATGATGAATATAATAGCTATATATTAGCTTAAATGCATAGCAAGTACCATGCAATATGTTTAATAGTATTTGGGATGAAATGAGCATAAAGTGGATGATCACAAATGATTCTCAGACATAGAGATAAGTTGACCTTGTTGTTATCACCAAGACCTCATGCATGATTGATAAATATGAAACCATATCTGACTTGAAAAGCTGGAGGATATGATCTCATTAGAATGTGTGCATGATTTGTGTGTGTGTGGGTATGTGTGTGTGTTTTGCAGTCATGCTTGAGCTGATTAAATGACAGCAGATGAGCTTTTTTGGAGGAGAGACGAACAATTTGACCAGACTCAGCTATCACTCTCACCTGTCATGTCTCCATTTATTATAGGTTAATTTCCTATTACTTTCTTTCTTTCTCTCATACATAATGGCCACATTATAAGGTACACCTTTCAGCTGCCAGGTTGAACAGCATTTTGCCTTGAGAACTGCCTTAATTCATCTGGCTTGGAAAATTCCTTATAAAGTTCAATATTGACATGACAATATTACACAGTGTCCATGATTGTAATGTCCCATTCCAACATGGAGTAGTACATCCTCTGCTTAAAATTAGCTTTTAAGCAGAGGCTAATTATAGGCCCATTTCAAAGCTGAATTTTATTCTACAATTTTGGAAAAAAATGTCTATGCCCAGCTGAAATCCTATTTGGACGAACATAATATCCTGGAGGTTTTTTTTAATCTGGTTTTAAAACACGGCATAGTACAGAACCAGCACTTATTAGGGTTTCTAATGATATCCTCCTGTTTAATGATGCTGGTGATCATGTGATCCTGCTGCTGATAGCCTTTGTCACAGTGGATCACATTTTAATTTCCAGGTTGCAACAGTGTGCATTTGTGGGGGGCTTTGGAATGGTTTAGGTCATATCTAATAGACAGAACCTTGTGTGTGAAATTTGCTAATTCAAAATCCTCCTCAGCTCTTCTTTCATATGGCCTTTCCACAGGGCTCTATTTTAGGACTTTTTCTATTTGCTTCCACTGGGTTTCATTTTAAGGAATCATGGCATCTACTTCCCTTGTTATGCTGACTACACCTAGATTTATGTCCCGCTCAAGAAGAAGGATGCATTTTCTATTAAACATCTTTTATATCTTGAAGACATTAAAGCCTGGATGTATGTAAACTTTTTTAAATTTTAATGAAAATAAAATAAAATGGTGTTTGACACCATGGTAATGGTGTTTGGTTTCTGTGGAGCCCACCTTCCTTTTGAATTGGCCCCCCTAAGGCAGTAGACAATAATCTCAAATTTGGGGTTTAAATGGACAGTGATTTTAAACTGGATTGCCCGATTGCTGCAGTACTGAGGTCCTGCTTTTATCACTAAAGACAGGTGGCGAAGGTGAAGTCTATTTTAGCACATGAGCTTTTTAAAACAGTAATCCATGTCTTTATTACGTCTCGGCTGGATTACGGTAATGCTCTTTATTATGGAGTCGGCTAGTCCCTCAAATGCCTCCAGTCGGTGCAGAACGCTTCTGCCCGGCTGTTAACAGAGTCATGTAAGAGGAAGCACAAAACTCCCTCCACTAGCTGCCTGTGCATTTTAGAGCGCATTTTAAGATTTTTTGTTTTTAAACCTTGAATGGACTCGTCCTGCCTTACATCTCTGAGCTCCCCTATCTGCATGTGCCCACTCTGTGCCTCAGGTCAGCTGATCAGCTGCTCCTGGAGGTACCAAGGTCCAGGCTTAAACTCTTAAAATTATGGCTTAAAAATTATGGAACAAACTGCCCGTTTTATTTTGTGATTTTACTTTCAATCTTATTGGTTTACGGTTTTATTTGTTTTATTTTTTATTGTTTACATTGTCTTATTGCTAATATGGTTTTATTGCTTATGATGTTTTGTGTGATATACTTGTAGTGTATAGCACTTTGTAACAGCCTCTGTTGTTGTTTTTAAAGTGCTTTATAAATAAAACTGAGTTGAGTCCACCTCATCCCAACGTTTGACTATGGAGGCTTTGGACTACAGTAAACATCCCATCATAAATAAGAAACCAGTTATGCTGATTTGAATATTAGGGCATACTGCAGTGGCCTCTTGGAAGTAGCATAAGAAGATGTGTATACGGTGGTAATAAAGGGGTGGGAATGGTCAGCAACACTACTCAAGAAGGCTGTGCTGTTTAATCAGTGCTTAATTTGTATTAAGGGGCACAGTATATGCCAGGAATTGGATACTGTTATACAACCACCACTAGCTGAAACCACTGTTACAATGCATGCTTCCATGTAGTTTTAAACCAAATCTGATCCAACATCTGAATGCAGTAGCAGTAATCAAGACTCATCAAAACACACCACATTTGTTTAATGTTCTTTCTGCCGTTATTTAGCGGTAGCGGCATACCTGGGATTAAAATGTTCTATGGAGTTGTGTTATAGCTGTGATCTGTGACTTCGTTGTGAATGCCGTGTATCAGATTTTTATTTCTGCTTTATTATTGGTCTTTCTTTAAATCAAAGGTGGAA
>JAOUQT010000045.1:10560170-10573305 GCA_025769995.1 Xyliphius kryptos
AACAGCTCCCCCCTCCCCCCTGAATGAATGAATGAATGATTATACTGCATTAAGGGAAAAGAAAAAGGTAAAACAGAAATAATAAAAAGACAATACTTCCCCTTCCCGAACCCTCAGTACACCTCCATAAATACTTTTTTAAAGTTACATTTAATAATAAAATTAAGTTGGTTTAAAAAGATTTACTAGTTTACTATTTATTAGATTCCATCACAGCATCGTGTACAGATTTAAAGGTGATGTACACTGTACACAGAAACAGTTGTTGATTGGTTATAGGTGCTGGATGGGTTTATGTTATGTTTTTTTTTACTCTTCTTTGGAACTAAATCAGAAAAACTGCAAATTGGTTGCAAAACCTCATCATTTTTACTTTGTCATTTGGTGTAGAAAAGAAAAGACGGTTTGTATTGTCGGTATTTTTTGTTTTGTTATTCTGTAATTTTTCAATTTCAGTTATTCAGCCTTTTGATTTTGTGTCTTTTTAAATGACCACTGTGATTGTTCTTCGAATAAGATAGTAAAGTACAAACCTAATTTTAAAACTGTCAGGACACTGTGGTGTGATAACAACTGATCTGTGTAATTTGTTAATTCACATGAACCCTAAATTTACAAGCAAAAGGACAAAGACAATATGGACAAAAGTATTGGGACACAGTGTCTATTTTAACAGATTTATACAATCAAGCCTTTAGACATGAATGTAGATTTTCATCAGTGTAAAAAAAAAACGTTGTGGGACGGCCCTATGCTGATTGAGCAGAGCAAACGACCGAATTAATAAAGTTTGGGTGGGTTTAGTGTGAAAAAACTTGACTGGCCCACACAGATCTTGACCCCAAGCCCTCTGAACACCTTTGGGATGAACAAGAATGAATAATGAATGAAAGCCCGGCTTTTCCGAACTGGCTTCTTTGAATAGACAGATAGGCAGACTAACATACAGACAGATTATATTTGTTTTAAACATTTAAAAAACATTTACATTGACAGTGTTGGTGCTGCTGCTTCTACAACTATTGCTAAAGATTAAACATACATCATTACATCATTTTGTAATAAACCCTATTCAATATTTACAATAAGCTTAGAAGAACCAGGTTCCTTTAAAATTAACTAAAAAAAACAGTTAACATGAACAAATAGTTTAGTTGTTTACTGCTACCTTGCGGACAGATAGATAATACCTACACTAATTACTCAACAGCCAATTGTGGCCTGTGTATGCTTATGGAGGAGTCCATTCAGGCATGGAGTTTGGGTGGAGAGGCAGGTCGACCATCCAAAATGTTTTTTTTTAAACCATATAAATTGTTTACATGTGGGATTTTTTTCACATTCTAATGGGAAGCAATGTTTTTTTCTATTACCAGATAACATTTGATTTATTAAGTTCATAGACTAAAGAAAAACAAACTTAATATAACAACTATATACCTGAGATTTAAAGCTTTACAGAATTTTGTTTAGATTTATAATAAATATGGGTCTTTTGGGAATAACACATTTTTAGTAAGAAAACCAGCATGTTGCATATCCAGCCTCTTTAATATTCTGACTTTTGACCCAAGTTTAAAATGATGTGGGTCTGTTCGGCTCGTTAATCAATTTGCTAACATCTCATTTAATGTCAGTCCATTTACAACCAGAGTCAGGAACTTGGATTTCCCCTCAAGTTTCTTTATTGTTTCTTGAACTGCACTGAACTTTACCTCCACCAGAGCTGAGTTCAGTGCTGAGTTCAGAGCTGAGTTCAGAGCATCGGCGCTGGTTTACACCCGCCACGGCAAATGAAAACTGATATTCCTAAGGGATCAGCTGAAGAGATCATCCGAGCTCATAAAGCAGTTTTTCAGTAAATTTATAAGGCTTCTGGGGCCTTGCTGAGGTCTTCTGTGGAAGCACATAGTCAGACATATGGAGGAAGCTTAAAAGGATAAAATCATCAAGAACACTCTCGTGAACAAGGACAAAAGTTTTTGGAAACATCAAAACAAACCGAGATTAATTATTATCAGGAGTGCAACTACATACTTTCTGAGGTGTATGCAAACATTTTATCGCGCCCCCCTCAGAAAATACAGAACATGCCAACTAGAAATCATTTTCCGGCATCGATTTGGCGCCCCCTCTGGTGCAGCGCCCCTATGCGTCGCATACCCCCATTTTGTGCCACTAATTATTATCATATGTGTGTGTTACTTGAGTACAAACACACATACATATAAACATACACACGTATGTATACACACGCACAAACACACACATATATACAAACTACAATTACATTAAATGTTATATATGTTTTTGTAGTTGTTTACCGATCAATCATCATTAATTTAATATTAATAGATTCGGGCGGCATGGTGGCTTGGTGTTTAGCATGTTCGCCTCTCAGCGCTGGGAATTCCAGGTTGGAATCGCGATCTGGGTGTAGTGTCATGTCCCCCCCGTGTCCACATAGGTTTCCTCTGGGTTCTCCACTTTCCTCTCACAGTCCAAAAACATGGATTCAAGGTATTTTGAATGCTCTTAATTGCCCTGTATAGTGTGTGTGGCTGTGTGAGCGAGTGTGCCCAGTGAGAGATTGGCGCCCTGTTCTGGGTACATCTGCCCAGCGCCCGAAACGTTCTCCCCTGGATGGGCATGGGAACCCCACTGCGACCCTAGTAGAGGAATAAAGGAAAGATAATGGATGGATGGATAAATAGAGAAAACGAAGACAACAAGGATTGTTAATTGTAGAGGATTAACAGGAAGATAAGGAGATGAGATAAATCAATAAAGTACTTAATATTAATATTAAATGAAAAACAAAACACATATGTAAGACATGTTAAAACACTCATCAGGTCAGTTACAGCTGGTTTTGATCAATTTTTCTGTATTTCCTCCCGTGAACTCAGGTCCCGGAGTCATTTTCCATGGACTCACACTTCGCCCAAGTGTCTTATTCATCTTGATAACATTAAAAACACTTCAGCTGGGTTCAAGACAAGCTTATTGAAAATACCACAGCGAAATTCTAGACTTGTCACACATTAACATGATATCACGTATACGTCTGTGTGATGGTGATACAAAGTGGATGTAGAGAGTTTGCACAGATGTCCTGCTCTTTCTAGGGTTAGGGCTTGGGTTGTTTAATTTATCTTTATCTTCTGTCACAGCTGCAGTGATCCAAGCCTGATAAATCGAACCCGTATATGTCAAAATTTATAGATATGAAAGTGTATACTTATTTATGTGTCCAATGGATATCACTCCCTTCACCTGCTATTTTCATATCGCCCCTTTCACCTGCTGCTATCAGTTTCAGACAACTCTGAACTCACAGTCAGTGCATTTACCATCGACTGTGTCAGAGGAATATCTACAGATATATTTACTTTTTAAATTATTATATAATGCTAAAGGCATCAGTAATGTAAAAGGGATTGAAATGCACCATTTAAAACAGGAACATTGTTTTGACCCTCCCATCATTTTGATTTGGTCATGACCGCTTGTTCAACTGCATATTTAATCAGTTAAAAAGGTTACCATGTCTAATCTTCAAGGCAACATTGCAAATGATTTACTCCTTCAGATTAATTTGGATATGAGGCCACACCATCCAACGGCCTAGTTAATTATTTTTTCACTTTCTTGATCCGTCCATCCATTAAAATCTGCTTAATTGTACACTAGGGCGGCCGAGGTAGGGGGTGCCATCCAGGAAAAAATGTTTCTGGCAACACACGTCTTATTTACACACACACAATATATAGGGGCAATGTAGAGCAGCCAATATACCTTGAAAACCATGTTTTTGGACTGTGGAAGATAGATGAACCCCATGCGGACACGGGGAGAACATGGAAACTCAGCCAGAGGCATACATGCTAACAACTAAATCACTGGCAATATTCCACCTGGGAATAATGGGCATATCTTGATGGGAACTACCCACTGTGCATGTTTACCTGTCCCACTAGCATAAGGTCAAAGGTAAGAACTAAGCATATGAATATTGCTGCATGGACTACAGCACAGCACATCATTACATCTATTCCCATCCCCAGAGAAAAGAAGACCTGAGTGGATAAGGATTAAATGTCAGTGATCAGGCTACAGTCAGCAAAAATACATGTATGCTAACCGCTAACTACTTCAGTCTGAGGCAAAACGAGTAAACGAGATACATGTAATATTTAAAAATAATGATGCAGTGGGCTTTAGCACTGGATAGGTACATGAATGTTGATGCACAAACTGTGGACAAAAAACATAAATAGTCAGATATAATGAACCACGCTTATCAGGTCTACGTTGTGCATTCGTTTAAATCCAGTTTGTTAAAACAGTGGCGCCCAATTGTAATGCAGCAAAACAAAATCATTTCTTTCCAGTTTAGATTGAAATAGAGCAGGACGGCAACATAGGAACACAAAAGGAGGCACCTTGAGGAGGCGACTATAGTTTGTGGACATCTCAGAGATTCAAATCCGAAGTGTGTCATGTTTAATGATCATTACTTTGAAATTTATGATATTTCATGTGGTTGTTGTGTTTACATTTACATGGGTGTGGTAGCTCAGTGGTTAGGGTGTTGGGCCATCAATCTGAAGGTTGTAGGTTTAAATCCAGAGTCCTCTGAAGTTACCAATGTGGGACCTTGAACAAGACCCTTAACCCTCATTGCTTCAGGTTTCTGCATCAAGCCTGTGTTCTGAGCCCAACCATCAAGTTGGGATACCTGTAAGTCGCTTTGGATAAATGTGTCAGCAAAATGACCAATTATATAATTAATTACACTCTGCTAGAACCCTAATAATAGTAGTTTTTGATATAACAATCAGATTTGGGGGAGAAATTCACCATTGTGTAAGGTTTTTGATCTTGTTTTTCCAATTTATAATTGAAAAATCTCTCTCAACATTGCCTCCATTTAAACGGCCCTTAAAAGAAAGGTAGAAAGCGGAAGAGGTGGGAGAGGTGAGCAGTGGCTCATTAGAATTTAATTAAGGGCTGTAAAGGGTTCATTCCTTGTGGTATTTTGAACAAAGCGTGACACAGATGTTTTATTATGGCCCCTGGGAAATGTGTTCATCTGTGGGAAAGGGGTTGACTACAGTAATTAGGTCATTTAATCCAGCAACACTTTCAATGTTGAATGTTGAATTTCCCACAAACTATCTGTATGGTTTAAGCCATTGTTGTCTTCATTTATCCATCCATCCATTCTTGTTTCTTAATGTTAGCACTACTGCTTTACAGCAAAACGGTTTAGGTTTTTGATTCCTGGTTGGGGCAAACCAAGGTGTTTTCTGTATGGAGTCAGCATGTCCTCCCTGTGCCCGAATAGGTTTACTCCCAGTACTCCAGTTTCATCCTAAAATGAAATAGCTGGGAGTTTGATCCCAAATATGTATTTGCAGTTAATAGCTGTTTAAATTTAACCCCACTCAAGGATCGTATTAGAAATCGAGCAGATAAGAGTCACAACCGTAAGAATTCTACATGAAATCCTGATAATCTGACAGTCATGTCATACACTCGTCTTACAGACTGCTTAATATCCAGTGCCTGAGAGTGAACAACACAGAATGGCAGATCACTTAGGAGAGATAAGGACTGCCGAGAGCAGAACACTTCAATGCAGGACACTTTTAAAAT
The DNA here is from genome assembly GCA_025769995.1 of Xyliphius kryptos. NCBI lineage: Eukaryota > Metazoa > Chordata > Actinopteri > Siluriformes > Aspredinidae > Xyliphius > Xyliphius kryptos. The sequence continues at coordinate 10,565,832 of JAOUQT010000045.1, forward strand.
GTGCAGTGTCAGGAAGGCAACAGAACCACAATAGACACTAATCACTCTGCACTCGCTGCTTTCACTTTTTCAGTCTGGCAGATGTTACCAAGCTATTAGTGCTTGAAGCCACGGGTCATCAGTTTACTCAATAAGGTTTACTCAATAAGCAGTCATTTGTGCCTATATTCTATACTGCTACACTTTACTGCGGCGGTGGGTAATCATTTCACTTCATTTGCCACCGTGTTACGACGTGTCAGATATAAATAATATGCAGTGCGTTGTTGACCACAGTAAGTTTCAGTGGCAGGCCTATTGTAGATTCTGTGCATCACAACACCAGTATAAAATTGGACATACCCCTTCTTGCTCCATTGTCTATTTCCTCTACTTACCATATAGATGGACTTTGTAGTTTTACAAATCACAGAACAGGTATAATTTGGATGGTGTATTGTACTGCTGCTGTAGTTTTATTTAAACACCTCAGAGACACTGCTGGGATGGGATGGGATGGGATGGGATGGGATGGGAGGTAGGTGGGTACATAGACAGGTAGATACTTTATTTATCCCAGAGGGAAATTCAGGGCATAATAATTCATAATTGGTCATTTTGCTGACGCTTTTATCCAAAGTATCTTACAGGTCTACCAAGGACCCACATTGGTAACTTCAGTGGACCTGGGATTTGAACCCACAACCGCGCAACACCCTTACCACTGAGCTACCACACCCTTCCGGCATCCAGCAGCAGTTCCGTATTGCGCTTGAAAAAAAACTTAAAAATAGAAATATAAAAAAATTAATAAAAAATTTAAATATAGGATATAACCCTCCAAACATATATATTTATATTTATATATTGGTAGTACAAATTGCAATTCAAGTCTGTACAAATAACCATAGTGCAGTAAATATCTAAAAAATATATACAGGTAGGTATAAGAATTGTTAAACTACAAAGTCCATCTTTACTTTAAGTGGAACTTTTAACTGATAATGTATTGTACTGTATAAAATTTCAGTATTATATTATTTATGATATCATTAGAACACATTAAAAACTTATACAGTACATGGTATTGTGACACAGGCCCACCTGTCATTGCTTTAGTTTTGTGTTAAGAGAAACATTAGATCAGTCATAGTACATTTGTTTTATCTGATGACCTGTAAACAATCCCGGGTCTCTTCTTTGCAGAGAAGCCCTTCCTAATCTTTAACTATAACACGAATTGCTCTCCAATTTAATGCTTGACTGCAATACAGTGCTGCGAGTGTAATATCTCCTCCGAGTGAATATCAAAATCCTCTTATCAAGCCACAGCATATGATTCATTCTCCTGCAGGTTTTAGCTCCGAGCTCGGAACTACGAGAGCTCGTCTTTACCACTTTAAAGACGCCCCCCCATCAGAGGGAATGTCAGGGTGAATGTAGAAAAGCACTATGTATGTCATGTCTCTTTCGGGACTCGTCTTCATTTATTCTCTGTTATATCGCATTCTCTGACAAGCTGACAATGATATTTTGTGTCCCGAAGCACCTCATATAATTGGTTCTTTTTGTCCGGCACCTGTGACGATTACAAACTTTCTCCCGAGAGTTGCACCATTAAGGAAAACTGACGTCCCAGATACAGCTTCAGGTTTCATTTGATAAGCTGACCAGACAGTGGATGCCCATGACAAGGCAGACTATTAACAGTAGTTAATATATGTAATGGTAAATAAATATGAATAAATATGTTGTTGAAGCAGTTTTAATCAAGACCAAACACCCTCACAGTCACTATGAATGGAAGTGTAAAGTGCCCAAGGCATAAAAACAGCCGTGTGTCCAATAGTTGTGGTTTCCATACCATATACCTGGAACACACACATACCCCACACACCATACACTGTCTGGTCTGTACAGAACTGCATTTTCAGGGATGCCTTGAGTCACCCAAATTATACCTGTTCTGTGACGCTCCTGCCCGATAGAGAACGGAGGACCAACAAGGACTAATAAAAACAGATGGACTACAGTCTGTAATTGTACAACTATAAAGTCCGTAGTGGAGGAAATAGACAATGGAGCAAGAAGCGGTGTCCTAGATTTCTGATAATATAAACATTAAAATGTTAAAATAAAATGCATTCATTCATTATCTTCCGCTTAATTCCCTACGAGGGTCGCGGGCCGGACCCCCATGAGGGATAAAGTCTCAGGCGCTGGGCAGATACACCCAGGACGGGGCGCCAATCCATCGCTGGGCACACTCACTCACTCACTCACACACACTATAGAGACACAATTTAGAAAAGTCAAGTTTACCTTGAATTCATGTTTTTGATCTGTGGGAGGAAACCGGAGAACCCGGAGGAAACCGCGGGGAAAACATGGAAACTCAACCCAGATTGGAAATCGAACCGGGAAGCGCTGAGAGGCGAACGTCCTAACCACCAAGCCACCGTGTCGTCCCTGTTAAAAATTGATTTTTAAAAAACGAATAATGCAGTTATTGTTTTAATAAAAGTTCTGGTGCCAATTCAGTAAAATGATGCGACTTTCCATCATTAACTGCTTTTTAATTATTTTCTAATTATTTTTGTCATTATTTTTAATTATTAAGTTCATTTTAAATGTCTCCCTGCACACACACCGTAGCTGGGATCATGCAGAATGGGCACAATCAGTGTAACTTGTATGGAAATTCAACAGGCATTTCCACTCTTATTTAAGATCAAGTGGCTGCGGTGGAACACCATCCCAAAAAATCTCTGCAGTTCTGCAGCATCATATTCATCCTCACATCCCACTGTATTACTAAATTAACATGTTTCCAGATAAAGCTGTATTACTTCATAGTTTCAAAATGTCAGTGAATGATTAAACACAAAGCCTGTCACCCAGAAGAATTCAGTAGCACGTTCTCCAAAATGCCGAAAGAGAAGTACCTTTAAAAAAGAAGTTATTTTAGGAATATAATTCTGCTAGCAAGTATTTTCAGTTGACACATTTAAAAGAACCGGCACATAACATTTCGTCTTCATTATACAAAACCCAAACTAAAAGATACTCAATGTTTTCACTGTACAATAAACAACGGTCTTCTGAAGAACCACAGCTACTGAAATCTGTTTAATTATCTGATGCTTTAGATGATCCCCCAGTCCCTGCTTTATTACTGGGTGGATAAATGCATCCAATTAATAGTCCATTAATTCACGGTTCACACCTGCGGGTCTTAGACAGGGTATTTAATCATGTGACGCCATATGACGTTCTTTAGATAGAGAATCTGTGCTTGCTTTGATGGTCTCAATGGGTTTCACTCACACTTTCTGAAGGGAATTAATGTCAGTTCCAGTCTAACTGAAAGTATGTGTGGCAGGTCTGAACACAGTCTTAATTCCATGTCTTTGCTACCTGACATTGATGCTGACTGGAGGCAGTGCTCGGCTGCGGTGAACTCGACCTTCCATGAGTGGGTATCAAGAGAGTGACATGGTGTGTGGGTTCACATCGGTTTATAAAACAAAACAAAAATATCCCTGTAAAATAGTAATAAAATGAAATATTTCTATAAAATTCACAGTTTCATTTTGTTTTAAGGTTCTTACAAAAATTCTGTCTCGTGCATGGACAGGAACTCATTCAAAGACAAACCAAAAATAATTTGACAACGTTAAAACCATTACAACTCAGTTCTTATGTGACTTCCACCTTTAAAGTCAGAGCCAAACTTAACAGAACTTGAACGTTGCATGAGTTATTCAAAGCATATAAAGACCAAACAATATGTTTTAGATTTATTTTGTATGATATTATTTGTCCTTGACTGTACATTCAAGTAAATAACAACTTGATTTTAGGGAAATTCAAATGTTACCTACTAAAAGATAAGAATTACCTGAAATAACTATAATAATAATTAGTATTAGTACCTAAATACAGACCTCTTTTCTGGTTAACATCATCTGTAATTTGTTAATTTACTTTTTAAGTACATTTAATTTAACTTTAGTGTTTTTAAAAACTACATTTATTCCTATTTGTTTTATATAAATACATTTGACGGGCGACACGGTGGCTTAGTGGTCAGCACGTTCACCTCTCGGCGTTCCTGGTTTGAATCACGATCTGGGTTGAGTTTCCATGTTCTCCCCATGTCCAGATGGGTTTTCTTCGGGTTCTCCGGTTTCCTTTCACATTCCAAAAACACAGGTTCCAGGTAAATTGAATGCTCTAAATTTTACTTTTAGTTATTTAGCAGACGCTTTTATCCAAAGCGACTTTCAAGTATCCCAACTTGGTTAAGGTCAGAACACAGGGTTGATGCAGCACCCTGGAGCAATTAGGGTTAAGGATCTTGCTCAAGGACCCACATTGGTAACTTCAGTGGACCTGGTATTTGAACCCCCAACCTTCTGATTGATAGTCCAACACCCTAACCACTACAACTCCCTAAATCAGCCTGTATAGTGTGTGGATGTGTGAGTGAGTGTGTGCCCAGCAATGAATTGGCTCCCTGTCCTGGGTGGCTCGAGACCTTCTCTCCTGGATGGGCATGGGGAACCCCATCGCGACCCTAGTGGAGTAATAAGCGGAAGATAATCGTTAGATGGATTAAAAAATTTGGAAATTGTCATCTGCAAGATGACATCCAGGGGAGAACGTCTCAGGCGCTGAGCAGATACACCCAGGACACTATACAGGGCAATTTAGAGCATTCAATTTACCTTCATGTTTTTGGAATGTGGGAGGAAAACGGAAAACCTGGAGGAAACCCACGCAGACACGAGGAGAACATGCAAACTCCACCAAGATAAGGATTCGAAACAGGAATCCCCAGCGCTGAGAGGCGAATGTGCTAGCCAATAAACCACCATGCCGTCCGTCAAATAGAAAACAAATAGAATAAATGTAGTTCTTTAAAACACTAAAGTTAAATTAAATCTCCTTAAAAAGTAAATTAACAAATTACAGATAATGTTAACCAGAAAAGAGGTCTGAATTTATTTATTTCATTATCCAAAATATTTAATTCATAGAAATTTTGTTCCAGATATCCAGTATGTACAGTCACACCCAGCCCAACAATAGACATTTTGCACTATATAACATTAAAACACTAGATGCTGTCCCGTACTAAACTCTTGGACTAGCTGGATTTAAACGTATACATTTTTTTACTTTGCATGCTATAACATTCCAGGACAAAAGGACAGATTGATGTTTCCTTGTCGTTTACATATCGACTCTGCCTGCTGAAATCTAAATCACTGCCTGAGCATAAATTGAGCTGAGTCATTAAGAACTATTCAGATGTGGACACACTTCCACCACTTGCAATCATCAGTAGATTCCTGTGTTGAGCTAATGCCTCTCCTGGGCTCTGTAAAATCATTCAGGCTTAAATTTCTTATTAGCATAAAGATCACCGATATAATGACTACACTAAACAGTATCTAGTTTGTGTAATACAGATTAGATGAACATAATGATGCTATCAGTAATGATTGCACCAATAGATCCCCCCCCCCCAACCCCCCAGCTCGTACCATGTACCCAGAACATTATTATTCGCTTTTATATTTTGTAAATTTTTCCCAAACAAAACCACACAGAGCAGTATGTTTTACTAATATTATGCTAAAACAACTGCTTTTTAAAATAAAATAGCACAATCATCAGAACTGCAATCTGAATGAGTTACACATTAATTTTGTCTTGATTAGGGCAAACTGCAGATTGCTGAAGACCCACAGAGTGTGAATAAGTGGTTAGATTCATTTTAGTGAACTGATTCTTTTGAATAACTGATTAAACTTTAAGTTCCTGTGTTCCATTGATCGGTTTTTAGGATGAGTCTTTGTCCTTTTATAGATATTGTCGTACTTGTATAATGGCTTGTTGAAAAAAAGTCACTTTGAATAAATAATAAGTGAAAAAAAAATCATTCATGAACAACGGCACTCCAATAATGGTGACTCGGTGAATTGAGTTCATGAATTATTAAACATAAGCCCACATAATAAGGGATAGAATAGCAAAGTGAGCCTATACTGGGGAGCTGTATGTACACCCCCCCCCCCCTCCCTACTTGTGAATGTAATTAATTCCGTTTCTATGCAGTGGTGTGTAAAGTAATTATTTTATTTGTTAAAATGACAACTGAAATCAATTATGCAGTTTTTAAAATCATGCAAAAGAGTGGAGGGCTCGGATCAAATCTAAAAAAAAAAAAAAAATCTGCATTATGGACAATATGAGGCAAACGTCAATGCTTTATTATCATTTCGCTGAGTTTGCAAAAATTAGGTGGCTCATGCCTCATTGAAACGTTGCTGTACTCGTTATCACGGGGCGGTGCCCCCCCCTCAGTTCAGATGTTAGAACATTTGTATTGCAGCGGATAGAGTCGCAAGGCTCTGGTTGGTGTACAAATCTTCTCCCTAAAGTATTGCTTCTACATAATTGTAAACAACCTGCCAAGCGTCATCAATCCTGCTGCTCTTTTAACACAAAAGGTCTCGTTGATGAGTCTATAGATGGAATTTAAGTGTGCATTTTTCAGCACTCGTGCACCACCTGCCTTGCAGTGATGTGTGACAAGACCACAAAAAATGAAAAAAAAAACATATAAAACCTGTGGCCAAAGGCATTTTGTCTTGAGTAGCATCCTGCCAGCACGGTCCCAGTGCCCATTTGTCAACAGATATGTCCAATCGCTCACTGTCAGCCAGGCAAATCAGCACCTTGTCACTTTAGAAGTGACAATTTGAGTCCCAGTCAAACTCTGCTCCCCTCCGCGAGTCATCACTTGACAGGCTGTGTTGCAAAGCCCAATGGCAGCTGGGGGAAAAGGAGGAAATAATAATAAAGCTTAGGCAATTTTGACCATGCAGGCAGCCACTGACAGTCTATTAAACTATACAATTGTGAAGATTGGCTTTGTGATGGAAAGACGTGGCCTAATATCCTCTAAGTGGCACCGGAGGTGTTTTGCACATCAACTCCCTGCGGCGTATGCAACATCCCACAGTTCTGGTCAATGTTCCAACATCCACACCAGCTCTTAAATGATTAGATCATGCACAGAATGCATGCCTGTCTGTTATTTTACAGCCAACTGCAAAGCACATTTATTTTGCATTTAGTGTATGCATGTGAAATGGAATGCAATAAGATACATTTGACGCACACGGGAAAAAAAACTAAAATTAGCTGCAGGTGAGATTCATTATCACATCTCTCGGAGTTAACACCTATTGTTCGATAAATCTATAATTCACCTCCAGTGTTACTTTTTGGTGAATTGCTTTAACAAGTAATTGCTGCTGCTACCCTGAAAACAGAACAACTTTGCATCCACAAAATCCCTCCCTTAATTTTCAAATACATCATGTAACATGAAAGATTCAATGGAATTGTTATATAGCAGAGGTTCTCAAAGCTTTTCAGCCCAGGACCCACCTTTTTTTCAAGGTGATTAAGTCGTGAG
>JAOUQT010000045.1:10573405-10591615 GCA_025769995.1 Xyliphius kryptos
TTTGGAGAAAGATTATGTTCCGTAAGTCAGACAGTAAGGAATTCCAAAGTCAGGGAGCAGAAGGACTGAAATCTCTACTCCCCATGGTGGTGAGACGGTCAGAGGGTACAGTAAGGTGAATAGAGGAGGAAGATCTGAGAACTGTGAACATGGTTTTAAATTAACTTTCAAATTAATTATAATGAGTTCCCTGGAGGCCAACATATCATTGCATGTTTATCATGTTTTTTAATTATTTCCCCAAAACTGCTTTGGAATTACTCAAATTCAACAGGTGCTCACGTGATGGGAAACACACGCCCTAGAAACACAATATACTGTACAAGACATGTGGCTACAAGCACCGAAATTATTTAGCTAGATTGGTGAAATCTATGTAAAACAACCTAATTAAGGAGTAAATAGCATTTATCCGAAAACAGAAACAACTGAATAAGCACGAACACTAGCTGCAGTGTTTATAAAAAATGGCATAGGCATCCAATATAAATTAACAAGACATATCATAGAATTAAAAAAAGCCTCTTACATTAGAAATGTTTCTGTAATCAGATATGATTGTTTTGTATCAACCTTCAACACACTGAAATGTTTGCATAATACTCCACAAAAAAACCCAGTAGTGAAGAATTATCAAATTAAAGGTCCTGAATTAATGGCAGTTGAGAATTCCTCTCCTTTTTGTGTTGAAACTAACAAATAAAGAGACAACAGGAAATTCTTTAATAACTTTACTGCCTACATACTGCAAATACAAAGCTTACAGTTAGGCTTCCAACATGAAACTGTGTAAAAAACATAAGTAAACTTCTCACGTACAGAGAAAACTGTATAGCGAGTGATAAAGCAACTTCTTACTGCAAGTCAATTAACTGAAGGCTGATTAAAGTGACTGTTGCTTAAAACAAAATTGCTTTGCCTAGCCATTTACTTGTGGTACTGCACAGTACATTTGAAATCAGCCTTTAAAATGCCAGACTTTAACAAACATCTAAAAAAAAGTTAATAGGAAGACAAAGGATAGGACATGTAATCACGTATAAACACAAGCTAGCAAAAAAAATCATTCCTTATTAGCTGTGACATTTCATATTCAGTCAAAAAGTTATTTTTTTCTCCTTGTTTTTTTCCATGAACAGGATCTGATTCAGAGTACACTCAGGAGAAAATTTGATAAAATTAACCCAGTCCAGTCTTATTCAAGCAAATGGAGTTGTGATGCTTCTATCCTAGCCTATCTCCAAGGACATCTTTTTCTGGGTCATAATATGTTTGTGTGTGGTACATAAAGAATATGACGCACCATAAAATCTGCCCTTTAATGAGGAAGGAGAAGTAGTCTCTCAAACTGCTGAGGACGAAGGCCATATAAATAGTAAAGGATGGAGAGACCCATTAAACTTTCCCATTAGACAAAATAATCTGTCTTGCTAGCATTTCACTATCTCTCTCTCCTTATCTCTCCCTCTCTCATTCTTCCTCTATCTCTGTTGGCATCTTTCTGTTTGAAGAGCATCTACAACACACTGTGTCTCAGTTAAAGGGCAGATCAGGTAATTGTTTAGCTTTAAATGCCAGATTTTTCACTTCCTGGGAATCACTGCTGTTGCAAACCATGCTATTACTTGTGCATAGGAAAGGGCAACTTTTTTATTTAGAATAAATAACCATAAAGTCAATATTATTAGAGTATATACCTTACATCTGCCTTTCCACATCACTGCCACCACTATTCCTTATCTAAAGATGCCATTATTATCAATACACAATATTACACAAAATGACCTTTATTTTATAGCAGTGGACTTTTGATGGGTTTCTTTCATTATAAGCTATTAAGACATAACCAATGCCATTACCACAGCAACAAACATCTTGTGCTCCTACACCACCCTACCCCTGTTTCTGCAACACCTAAATAGTCTTAATTCTATTATACCATATGTTATGAATAATTAACCTAATATCTCTATTTCAAAATGCACCAGTATTTAATATGGTCTGTATTACAAAAATAATATAATAATATCTTACTATAATCTATACATCTTTATTGTTGTCTAAAAATGTAATAGAAATAAGTTTAATTTGACCTTTTATAAAAAAAACAGAAAGACAATGATCAAGATAAAATGCTAACATGGTTGCACTGTAAAGCATTGCTGTTTCGGAATTGAATGCCTTAAATCTTCTGTATGACGTTACAAGAGCTTCAGTATGAGAAGAATGTGATATTTATTAATGTTCTTTCCACCCAGAAACTCTGGATGCAAGAGCCAATCCATTACAGGGCGGACAAATACACATTCACGGGCAATTTAGAGACACCAATTAACTTATCATGCATGTCTTTAAAATGCAGGAGGAAAACGGGGTACCTGGAGAAAACCAGCTTAAACAAAGGGGAGAACATTGAACCTTCAAACAGAATTTTCCGTGTTGCCCCACCCCGGAATCAAATCTTGTATCTTCGTGCTGTGAGGCCTATCTACTGCACCACCATAAAGGCTCGATCATGACAAAATAATGTTTAATTTACTCTGATAAATGGAAACATGCATTATCTGCAGAAGATAACTACACAAGCTAACCAGTATTTACAGTATATTACCAGCATACACAGCCCTACTGCAAAAAAAACCCAGCAAATTCTCTTATTTAATGTACTGTAATAAAAGTCCTAATCAGAAACTGTGCATGCGTTAGCATAAGTAGGGATGCCTGTTAGGCACTGTTGATGCATTTAAAGTGTGCCTTACGGAATGTGCATCTATTTCACTACCATTACATTAGCATTCATTTTAATACCATTCCTCATAATACTGCCACACTTATAGATAATACAAGATGAAATGTTAAAGCATTACACAGTATATCATATTGTTCAGCTGCTTTTATTTAATGTTTAGCAGATGAAATTAAATTATTTAATTTTAACTGGTACTGGCAGCATGGTGGCACAGAAATAGCACACAGAAAGAAGGGCCTGGTTTTGATTGCTAGGAAGGGCTTCTTGGTTCTTTTTTGTGGAGTTGGCATGTTCTCTATGTGGATTTCTTATGCAGTCCAAAGACTAGTGTCTCAAAATTGCTCGGCAGCCCTAATTATGATTAAGAGGGTATAGGAATTAATGAAAGATCACACACATTTACAGAAACTTTTTTAAGACTGTTAAATCTTTCAACACCCAGATGAGAATGGGATTCCCTTCTGCTTCTTTCTCTTATCATCTCGGGCAGATTTTCCCTGGCACCCGGCTTGCTCATTAAGGATAAAATGGATGAAAGGTAACTTATATAAACTTCATGATTATTTCCTGTGTTATGTTTAAATTCTTCCATTCTATAGAAATGAATTGAATTGAATAAACTGAAAAATTTCCCATGGTGGCACTGGGATAGCACTGTTGCTTCACAACAAGAAATACCCGGGTTCAATACCAGGTGGGACAATCCAGGAAATTGTGCGTTTGTGTGGATTTTCTTCTGATTCTCCAGTTTCCTCTCGCATTCCAAAGACATGCATGCTAGGAAAATTGGTGTCTCTGAAGTGGACTTTAATTTGTAAATGTGTGCAAATGTTTGTGTTCCTTATGAGGGAATGGCACCCTGTCTGTGTTTTTCCCTGGCTAGTCCATGACCCCATGTGGATTAATATTTTAGTCTTTTTTGTACCTACAATAAGACAAAGCAGGCCATTTTAAAACTGCAAATAAGATTGATCAGTCTTAGAAAAAAAACACAAGTGTTCAGTTTAAATGAGCATTTACTTTGGTATGTTTAACTGTATGTACTGTTCAGTGGACTCTGATGCAACCTATGCAATTTCCTTTTGAACCTTAGGTCAATAAATAGTTCCAGCCTCTCCACTCTTAGTAATTGCTTCCCTCAGGTCATCATGTCTGACTTAATCCAAAGTTATCTTTAGACAATGACCACAAAACTGCAAACTACATTGCCTCTGTGCAGATGAATCTGGTGATGAACGATGGAACACAGGGTGCAGTGAAGTGGGCAGACCCTCGAACCCAGTGGCCAAAGAAAGGGCGACCACACGCTACCCGGATCATTACACCACCTGAGCCTAGATCTCTGCTGCCACTCTGATTGATGTCCTTGGCTAACCCATAACGCTCAGTGGAGGCCATCTTATCCAGCCCACACCACAGACCATCCATCTTTGCGCTGGTGCTCAAACTGCTCTGCGGCACTGTACATCTCCTAGCAGGGTGCCAGGTTCCTTGGTCCTAAGCCTGCCACCATGATTTAATAGCCACATTAATGGCAACACTCGATATCTCATAGTAAATTACTGCAGGCCTGCCAGGCAGATGGAATTAATACAACAGTAGATTTGGAAGCTTAATTTAGATCATTGCGTAGCTCATGGTATGTATAGGAATTATAAAGTCAATAATATTATGTGTTAGTGAAAGAAAAAAAAATCTGTCTTTTACTGTAGTAGGTAATGGAATGCACATTCAGGATTTTATATCTGATAATAACAGTCAACACATGCCACAAAATACTGTAGCTTAAGTATAATTTGCCTGGCTTAGAACATCTTTAGTCAAGCTTCAATCTACTATTTATATAAAGCAGTTAGCATACTTTTAACTGTTACTCTCTGTTTTACTCGTGTAATATCAGACAGGAATAATAGACCAAAGATCAAAGTCTTAAAACAAGACGAATGGTAATTTGATTGTGATTATAATGCAGGTTGCTACCATTGCTCCCCTGCATCCTATTGGCTTCCTAGGACTGGAATAAAGACACTTTAGCTACATTTTCGGCTGGCATGTTTATTCTTTGCTGACACAAAGGAATCCTAATATCTGATCACTTTTTATTATTCCTAGTATGAAATCCAGTGTTTATTTGCTCCATGTTTGCTGCAACAACCCTTATTTTAAGTACGTGTGACATCAAGAGATGCAAATGGGATGGTATGTGTTCATGGTAATGAGATTAGCTGTTATTACCAAGGTTCTCCTGAAATCACAGGCTGAGGTGAAAAGCAAACGCTGTGCACTCTCAGGTCTATTGTGTTAGAGAAGGTCTAAAAAACCTCAAAGATGAAAGAGCAGTTTTTAGAGAGGATTTGTATTGAAAACTTGTTGCCAATGAATCTGATTATGCAATGTATGAATTAAGCTCCATGTGATTGCTAAAATCTATACATAATTATTTATGTCATTGTCTCTGGAGTTCAGATTAACATATGCAAAGTACCTGCATCCCTTGTTCCTTGAAGTCTTGCTTAAGTATATACATATATCCCTGTATTTTTGATTGTAAACCATTATGCAAGTTTCTATTTTTTATTCTCATGCTCCGTTATGGCTAATTCTTTAATTGGTTTACTTTGTTTGCTTTGAAATACCCATGCTTTGGCTAATTCCTTTCATACAGCTGCATCCAAATACAAGTATTTAAACCAGAAAGTAAATGCTGTCATACTATTCAGTGATACCTGGCACACAATGTAGGTGTATTAAACTCTCCACAGACACAAAGCATAACAAGCATGCCAAACCATAATAATAAAAACTATACAAGGTACAGTTCATCAGCTTTTGAGATGGTTTCCAATCTGTGTGCCAGATTGCTTCTATCCCCATGCCTTATTTCTGTTTCTAGAATAGAACCATAGTTTTTCTCTTAATGAAGTGGTCACGAGCATGCTGAATTTCATGCAGCTTTATCAGCAGCGGCAGTTAAATAATAACTTGAGAAAAAATGGCGAAACTTGTGTTTTGCCTGTTGCACTTTTTTTTTAATTGTGAGCCTATAACATGTTTCCTTAATGAAATTCATAATTGATTGGCTGCAGTCTTATACCCCTGGTATGACTTGTGTCACTTTTATTTTTATAATTCTCAAACGATCTTGGCTATGTCTTTTCCTGTCCTTACATTTCATCATTATATTGATTTAGAGTACAGACACACACAGTCACTCAAGCAAAGAAATATAGAAAATAGGATCTCCTGGTCATGTTCATTGGTCATTGTCTCAGGCTCTCCTACAGACTCAGGTATATTACTTTTGTCTCTGATTTCCCACTACTGACTGCTTACGAGAAAAGATTCTTAAAAAATGTCTTTAGAGATGCAGATTCTGTTCATTATATGGACACTTTTACTTAAAAGTAATTTTTCATGTTTTTCATTTAATATCACATGATCTGCTAAACTAAGAACATCAGCGATTTTACCAGAGGTGGAAAGCATGGTGAGAAGGTGGCAAAAAGAAATATCATTTTGGTTAAAAAAAATTATTTAGGCCATTATTTTAGGAACGTGACAACATAATATGCTGCATTCTACCCCTTGGATTCTGAAATATTTCATCCCTAAAATATTTTAGAATTCGGTAAATATAACATCAGATCAACAATATATAAAGTTACAATATTGTGTTACTGTTTATATAATAACAAAGAAGCCAATATGTAATATCTGTGTGTAACAATACACCTGTAACAGCCCCCGCACACACTGAAGTGGAGACAAATGCCTTTTTTTGCACTTACAAAATCAGGACAGCACAAAATGTTGGGAATATACAAAACAAAACAAGATGGCAGACTGCATTGCTCAAAAGATACAAAAGGTATACCAAAACCTCCCGTTGGGATTCCTCAACACTCTGGCTCCTTTCTCTGAAAAACATGAACAAAACACAAAGTAACAACACAAAGAATAAACAGATAGTCAGTAACAAACTTGAGCATGAAACACAAAATTGTGGCACTAACTAAGCTAAGCTAGTCTTCAGTAGATACAACGCTACGTAAATTAGAGTACTGTAGAAAAGCATTAAACATGGGGGTCTATGTGGAGTTGCCTTTTTAGGGTACCTCTAGTGGAAAGCTTTTATTAGCATGGGATCTAAAATGTCTTTGGCCATGACCCAACCGTTTTCTTCAGCACTGTACTGATCAAAAATCATCTCACGTTTCCTGTAGAGCAAATACTTTTTCCTTTGCTTTCTAGATAAGTATGTATTTGCTGTCAAAATTCAATGTTGACATTGAAAATCTCTCTTCATGGGATCACAGATACAGAATGTGTCCCCTGTTTTTATATTTCATTGTCTCCTTTTGTTTTCCAGGGTGGTTCCTCTCCCCAGGGTCTAACTTAGGAGTAGATTCACTTTCAGAATTTAAAAAAGTTGCATTGGCATAATTGTCTCTCTAACATTTAGTTTCGATTTTGGAATCACTACGCTCTTGATAAACTCACATGAATCTTTTCCGTCTCTGCTGCACTCCACAGACTCCGTTTCTTTTTACTGTTTGATGACTCCATCAGCTGATTGCTTACGTTTCTTCTTCTCGGAGTGGACTTCAGGTTTTGTTTGTCACCTTGGTCAGAGGAGTTCTTCTCTTTTTACTTAAAAGTAAATCTTTCTCAAAGCGCTTGTCACCATTTTCTGATTTCTTGTCTTTAAGTTTGTTGTCCCTTTTTGTGATTCTTGATTCCTTTTTTAAAGACCCATCCTTTTCTGATGACTTCTTAGCATCCTTAACAATTGGCTTAATAGCTGTTTTCTCTTGGTTACCAAGTCCCTCTTTATGAGTTCCTTCATTTTCTCAACGTTTTATTCCATCTTAAAAGGACTTGTGGAGAGTTCTATACTAAGAGGACGAGATTGCTTGAAGCAGCTCTTAGATCAGGCTTGTATCTTATGTTGTTGCCACAAGATCAGTGAGACAAATTATCTACAGTAGGCCCAGCATGATGGAATACTGGGGGAATCAGAGATCAGGAATCTCCTCATCATAGAGAACCCCTACAGTCATCCTCAAAGCAGGGGTCCAGTCAGTAATGTTGCCTTCTCCGATGGGACTCCCATCGATGGCCCTTATTTGCCCAGGGCTTTCAAGGTGGAGTGATCCATAAAGCTTCCAACAGCACCGAGTCTATAAGTGCAGGGAGAGAGACAACCTGATTACCAGAACTTTTGTAATTAATTGAGGAACAGCAATAAATTGGTTGCTGCTAACTTTGTTAACAGATGAGACTTGCCGCTGGTGTCGATTGGGACAGCCATACCCTGGCTTTCCACAGGAGTAACAGAGTCTGTTTTTTCTTCTTAATTAGAATTCAGCTTTTCTCCCAAGAGTTTCTTTAGGGTGTACCGATATTTGTAACATGGTCTTGAATGAATTTCTCATGAAAATTACTTTTTTGTGCGCAAATTAATTGCAGTAATTGGACCATACTCTTTTGTAATAGGATTGCATAGAAAATATTGATTCTAAAATAAAAATAAAGGTTTTCGGACACATCTGTCGGGGTGTACTCATTTAAGCACTATATATTTATATATATACTTTATATATACGTGTACATTATTGTTAATTATATGATTGTTGAATATATCATATTGTCATTTGTAAATTTTAACATATGTTACCTTTCCGCATATATGTGCAGATATATGCACTTCCCGATCGTAATCCTCATCTGACATTGTCATGGCAACCATGCCTCCTGCATGCCACTTTAGCACTAGAAGGGTTTCTCCTGAAAACCCCACTGATCCATGGTAACAGCCATGACCATGAGCTCACTCTTCCTCACCACCAAAAAGTGTGAGGAAAAAACAGAATTGTCCTATAAGATACTATAATGATTCTGATCCTATAAAAAATAGAATCTTCCTGAGATTTTCATCTTCTTTTTTATATATATTTTTTATTTTTTAAATGTATATTACTATGCACAGCTTGGATAGCTCATTTGATAGGGTGCACGGTTGTGAAAAAAGGCATTAGAATCAGTGGATCAAATCCTTAGGACTGCAAATTCTGACAAAAATTTGTGATGATTGGTAAGCTTAACCCGATCGCATAGGCATCTGTGTGGTCAGGTATCATGACGGTATATTAATATTCACAATTTGTATTTTTACAGCAGATACTGTTATTTTTTCAGGACAATAAATATCGTCTGCACCTTATATTTGTCATGAGAACTGCAGTCCCAGACAGCCAGCCACCAGGCGGCAGCACAGTCCCAAAACAACATGGCAGAATTTATGGGCTCAAGCACACATCCTGCTCAATCTCATTGTCTAGGGCTCAAGCTCAATGTCTAGGGCTGTTCCTGCCCTTGTGCCTAAAGTTGCTGAGTGGGCACTGGCTGGTCTGCTACCCCGTGTGGATTAAGTGTAAGATAATGCATGAATAATGAAAATGTGATGATCCCACAACAAATTCTTTGCTACGCTAGAAAATTATGCTATATAAACTTCATGATTATATAGCGACAATGTTCCATTATAAATAGCGCTATAGAAATAAAATTGAGTTGATCATTTTAAATTCTACTTGATATCATTGTATTGTAGTTCCAATAAAGAGGTTTTTTGCATTATGTATGGCTACTTTATGTCAATGGTACTCAAGTAAAAAATATGAAACATTATGGACATTCTTTTGAAACAAACCATTATATAGTTTACTGATATGGCATGATTAACAATATTATATAAATTTTAGAGGCGTACCAAATTACTATATATTTTTCAATTAGCAGGTTATACTGTTTATTAAACATAAAAAATATCACCATATTATAACATAACCTGCAAATCTATGCAGCTCTTGATGTCAGGTTATTGTGGTTGATGTATTAACAAAGACTCAACTGACCTCACCATATGTTGGTGGGAAGACATTATTTTTAAATATTAAACAGAATTTATAAATAATCTCATTTTATATGCCCTGCTTGCATGTAAGTAACTTAAACATTAGTATGTTAATGGTCTGTCAGACTGGATGAAATAATTAGCATTAAATTGTAATGGAGTGCCTTCATAAATAAAAAAGTAATGTAGATGGCACTGATTTAAATTCATATTGGCACATATTAGTAATAAGAGCAATATTAATTTATGCTTATATTTGCTAAATGCCATAGACATAAAAAGGCAGTTTTTAAATGCAAAGTCTAATTCATAACAAAATGGGAAACCACAGAAGGTATTGCTAAATATACTTGCAAAAAAAAAAAGAAAACGAAAAGAAAAGAAAGAAAACATTAAAACTAAAAAATTTCACAGGGGGCTCCAGTTTCCTCCTGCATTCCAAAGACATGAGCTTTAGGTTAATTGGTGTCTCTTAATGTGTGTGTGTGCCCTATGATGGAGTACACCCAAATTTGCTAGTGGGTACGCAATCCCACGTGGATTAAGCAAATGATAATGAATGAATGGATAAACAAAGTGAAATCCTTTTTACCTATAAAAGACTAGATACAAATCTATGCAAAGTAATGTGAAAAAAGCACCAGATTATGTAAAAATGTACTAGCAAAAGAAGGCAAGCACAGCTTGTGCAGGCCACAGTATGTTTCATGTGCTTGAGTTATTGGCTGCAGAAAGCTTGAAACCATTAAAACCATTCAAAAGTATTTAGAGCAATAAAGACAAGGCAGTTGAAGTTTTCACATCTCAATAAAAATGAACACAAATGTGTGCAGTGCTCACGAGATAGCACTTAAGGCATCATACAAACTCACTCATCACACTGAAAAATGTTAAAAGTCTCATAAAATTACAGAGAATCTAGTACTACTCGCTGCAATCGTCGTGACCAGTGCCCTACGGCAAAATCTTTTGGATGTGTTTTTAGGCACACTGTGCTGTGTGGAGGAGTGACAATTACTTTAAAATATCCATCAAAAATCTACTATACAGAACTCAATAATTTTGACATATTAAAACTAAAGTCAGATAAAATCTGTGGATTTCACTTTGTCGCATGATTCATTACATCGAGAGGCAAGCTTTTATGAAATGACAGTCAGTGAAAGGATGATTGATGCTATGCTGAGCTTTTCACCAGCATATATCGGCTTTATGACAAAATCCTAAAGGACATTGCAGCTATAGGACATTGCTGATATCGTTATTCACAAACAAGCATAAGGAGCTCTCCAGAGAGTTTGAACCTGAAGAATGTCTTCATGGAGTTCCAACTATATAAAATATATCTGATTTACTACATGTTATAAAACAGGCATTAATGTAACGACACATGCAAAATGTTGCAACAACTATTATTTCATTGTCTGATTACTTATTAATTCATTCATTCTTTTTTAATACCTGCTTAATCCTGGTCAGGGTAACAGGGAGCCTGCAGAATAGGGCACAAAGTAGGACCAACCCTAGGCTGGGCGCCACTAATAAAAGGGTGCATATAAAAACACACACACAAACACACAAACAAAGAGAACATTTAGAGATACTGGTTAACCTAAGCATGTTCTTTGAATTGTGGGAGGAAACGAGAGTACCTGAGAGTAATTATTCATTGGTGTACCTTTCTCTTATAAAATGCAATGCCACACTATTTACTATGGGTCCATTTTTTTCTGACTTGAGCTGATCACTTAGATTTTCCTTTCTGCATTTACTTGATCTTGTACTGTATGATGCTCTGTCTGTTTCAATAATGTGAGCTCTGCACTCTGAAGCTCTTTCTCTTTGAGCTTCTGTGTTCATAGAGTGGAGTGTCTGCAGCAGTGGCATTGATCTATTCATATCTGATGATAAGGCTCTTTACAAAACTGTTTTCTTGAATCTTTTTTCCATGTCACCTGCAAGGACGTGATGGAATAACACCGGGTTACCTTTAGGATCATGAGTCCTTCTGTCTTTATGGGTATGTTTAGTCAGTTTTTCTATAAATATACCTATCAACACTCTTTCATGCATTTTAAATCAAGTAAATTGACTCGACATGACCTGGTTTATAAAGACCTTGTTTTGAAGAAACTGCAGCAAGCTAGAGCATTCGGTTACTCAAATGCCATCCAGAATCTTTCCTGGCTTATTCCTACTGTCAGTAAGTTTCTGCATCCTGTAACTTATTTTCTTCTTCACACATCCCTTTGCTCTCTCACCAAGTTCCAAGTAGACCTTATTCCAATTCTCTGGCTGAAAGCTTGTCTTGCTTCATTTAGGAGAGTTAAATAAATTAAATTCTCACAATATTATAAAAAGTTCTATTTTTGTATACTCAATAATTATGCACATTTTTTAAATAACTGCAAAGAATCCATTGTGTTTTTTACTGGTGATATGAATTTATTAATATAAAATACCATAGTCTAACACTCAGTGAGTGAAAAGAATGTTTGATTTGGTTTATTTATTTATTTTTTTCTTTAATGATTAAGAAAAGAAAATGTGCATGATTAAAGTTAGGTAAATTTTAATTTTGAATCCTAAATTGTTGTCTCAAACATGACCCTTTATTGTCACCATCTACCGATCAACCTATACTAGCAAATGATGTATATCCTGTAAATATTAACAGCAAATTATCCCTAACTTGCAATTATGCAATTTATACCCTTGCAAGTACAAATCCAGAAACCTGTCAAATTAGGGACTAAGAGACAAGGACAAAAAATTGAATGATTTAATCATATTCTCTATCTAGCCCATTATAATGATTATGGAGTATAGGTTTTCCTTAATAATACCTCCTCAAAATACATTTTTCTTACTTTTTATTATTACTGTAATAACACAAGGCAAGATCTTAATAACTGTATCCAATAACAGATGAATGTGTGGAATAAAAGATGCCTTTTCATTGTGCAATGTTTGCTTGTGTAATGACTTAGACAGCTAATTAGCTTGCTTAGTTGTCTTTGATTTATATAACCTTCCAATCAGTCCTTAATCAGCAGTAACCAATGATCTGTGAAGAAGCCTGGCCTATTTAATTAGCAGGCATATGAGAATTATACCAATCCTAGTTAGCAGCTGGGTTTTTAAACATTAGTTAAAGTTGTCACATTCACTACACTGACTATTTAAGTGGCTAATTTATAATTATGAGCTTTAGCTTAGGGAAGGCACCAAATCATTTGGGCCGCATGCAAAATGCAGATGTGTCTAGTGATTTTCACTCTATCATTTTTTATTCATTCCAAGCTTTTCCAAGATATATGCTTAGTGCCTCAAAGTATTTTATAGAAATGTTTAATATTCACATGATAGCTTAATACAGAGGTTCTCAAAATTTTGCAAGCTGGGCCGCCCAAAGCTTAATCAATGCAGTTGCCCCCCCTACAAGCAGCACCCACGAAAGCAGTGCCGTATTACAGCTGCAAACAGTTTAGTCATAATTCATTTGTTTATCTAAGTTGAGTTTTTGCCTATGTTCAATGCACAGAATTGTAATACTGATGTGATTATATTTGACGGATATGTGTTGAAGTTATTTTAGGCAAACTTGCCTTGTTTCTTAGTTTGGTTTCTTTATATGAGCATTTTAATCTGAGAGTTTGGGCTATTTTCTGTATAATAAAGCATTTTGTGCTTACTTCTTACATCAGTGTGTGTTTTCCTAAGGACCCATGCTGACCTTTATATAGTTTATATTAGATTGACATCACATCATGGGATCAAAATAATACCCCCTGTTTTAATTAGTAGATTTAAAATGATTTTTTGGTGTTTTTGTATTAATAGCCAGAGAATCCCCCAGGTAAGAACTACTGGGGTAATAAGTTTATGCTAAAAATTACACAGCAATTCAAGCAGCTACAATGATAGCAAGGCAAGTCTAACATATGAGGGAGTGGGATTTCAGTAGCGCTCATGACACCCCAGAGTGAAGCCAAGTACAAACTACAAGATTGTAGCCCTGTTTTTTCTGGCCACCGACAGGTCTTCAACGTAATTGAAGAATGTCAATTTACTTTGGAATAAAAATCTTGTCTTGATGGTTAGGTGGGAAATGTTTAAAGATTCAATTAAAGTGATTCTATGATCTATTGCAGAACCCTGAAAAATATCTATCCTTATTGATATCTGAACCTGTTTTGTGACTGCCAATGAATACAGTGTTGAGTTATAGCCAATCAAAAAAGAGCAAGTTGAAACCCGGGACATGAGTTATATATAGATATTTTGATTGCTAATTTATTTGTGATAAATAATTCCCCCCAACTTAAATTTTTGTGTGTTTTCATGATAAGACCTAGTTTGGAGAACAGACAGATGCATGGTGATTTCATCCATTTTCTGAAATGTTCTGAAAAAAGGAAAGGTGAACGAACAGTTTTTTTTTTTTTTTTTTTAATTTAATTGAATCTTTAAACATTTCGCACCTAACCATCAAGACCTGTCGGTGGCCAGAAAAAACAGGGCTACAATCTTGTAGTTTGTACTTGCCTTGCTATCATTGTAGCTGCTCGAATTGCTGTGTAATTTTCAGCATAAACTTATTACCCCAGTAGTTCTTACCTGGGGGATTCTTTGGCTATTAATACAAAAACGAACAGTATCACTGATAAATCCCTATAACGTATTACAGAGAGAAATTGGGCCAGTAAGGAAAACTCTGAGTTGCTTCTAACCTATATATATTTTATGTATGTGTAATGTCTTGAACTAGCCCTAGCACTAATTGGAGAAAACATTAATCGGCTCTCTTAAGTATTTAAGGAACAGTTGGGATATAGCGCCCAAAAACTGGCATCTTGAAAACTTGGCAGGCCCAGAGGCAGAAAATTCTCCCAGAGGCAGCCCCTTGGCAACTCTGTAATGTCTGCCACCACTAGAGGTTGCCTTGATTTCTGCTAGTGACCTAAATTAAGTGAGTGGAGTATACAGGAACATTAGCCTTAATTGCTTTAAATAACACTAATTGGAGAAAGCAGCAATCAACTCTCTCCTTCATGTATTTAGGTAACAGTTGGTCTAGAGCTCCTTGTGGGTCTACACTACTATTTTGTCCACTTACGTTGATTACAGCCATGCTCACGTTATGTTTTTCATGGATTTTTGAACATTGCTTATTTACTTGGATTACTTTTGTTTATGCCATAGGTTTGCTTGATATTTAAATGAGTCTCTTTTGAACTGTGCTTATGCTTGGACTTTGATATTTTAGTGTTCTACTGTGTGTTTTCCTGATTACGCCATTCTAATGTGTGTTCTCTTTTTTTATGTTTTTTAGAGAACTCGAAGCTAGAGTGCAGGGGACCACAATTGACTTCCTTTGTTTGTTTAAATTCAACTTCTGTGCTTTGCCATTTGGCCATTTTGTTTTAAAGTTTGCCATTTTGTTTTTGTCCCCACACGCTGTCTTTTGTGTTGTGATTTTGTGTGCATGATAATAAATTTACACTTGTCTCCAAATCCATATGTGTGGGTCATTACAGTATGGCTGCAGAATTAGTATAGGCTGTTTCACTGCTCACCTTTCAATTCTTTCATTACACCACACTCAAACATGCACACTGGCATACACACTAATGTGTATAACTGAAAAGAAAGGACCATTAAAACATGATCTTAGATATTCACAGTATGAGTAACTAAGTGCTACTTCCTTCAAGAGGAACTCTGTAGAGTGGCGCTAATGCTACATTCGTCTGACTATATGTTCATCAGTATAAGACATTTATGCAATGATTTCTGATTATAACTTTATTGGTGGCCGCAGCATTTTATTCTTAATACACTGTTGTAATGCTCTCCAGAGGGGCATGGCTTTTGCCTCAAGCACTGAAAGACAGATTATCCTTTCTTGGTAGCAATAGCTATTAGCTGTAACACATGGGCACTCAAGTCATATTCTATTCACAGTCTTTATTCTGGTTTTCCAATGAATTCAACAGCTTATTAATCACACTCACCTGCACCGCATTTACTAATAACTTCTTCAGCCGAATGTACCCAGTTTTAGATTGTTCATTAATGCAGCCTACATTTCAAAGCCTTTTCTCTGCCATTCTTGTCAGTAGATACATCCTGTCTGTGACAGTTCATCACTTGTGCACAGTAGTTTTGTGGATAGCGCTATATTTGGGAAGGTAAACTAACTACTGAGGATCTAGTTTATCTAGTGGTCAATGTCCCAACCTCTGTGGCCTAGCTAAAGCAAGACAGTAGTAAAATAGCCCAGGTTAGTGAGGGGGAATATTTAACAATAATGAATTTGTCAGGGTCAGGCTGCTGCAGTATACAAGATGGTAACAATGTACTCTAGGTGTGAACAATTCTTCTGAATGCTTAATTTGGACCATCATAACAAACTCGGCCTTTGAGACCAGGTGCTGATCATAAAATTCAATTCCATGAAAAAGCTGATTATTTCCAACTAAGTATTGAGTGCTGTATATGATGATATTTTCCATGTTCATATTTTTAAGTTGGCAAAAATTTATATTTTTGAAAAATTTCTATTTTCTGATTTTCTAACATACTTACTCTGGGTTTTTATTAGTTGTCAGTTATAATCATCAAATCAAAAGAAATAAACACAAATATATCAGTCTCTGTGTAACACATCTGTATAATATACACGTTTAAACGGAATTACTGAAATAAATGAACTTTTTCATGATACTTTTTTACTAATTTTATGTCCAGCGTGTATAGGTCATTTTCCTTGTTGCAGGAGGTGAACCTCTCCCCCTAGCAGAATATATTTTAAAACAAGATGAGAGTTCATTACCTCACTGGTTCCATACAGCAGTAGCCCATTTCAATGCCTTGGTCTTGGTCAGGAACTTCCTCCTGTTCATCAGACTGGTAGCCACATTGCAAAAGCCGTTAAGAACAGTTTAACAATCCGGTTGTGCTGCAAGGGGTTGAGATTTTGACATTGTGATTGTCATGTTTAATGCAATAATTTGTAGTTAGTCGGTATATTTAATAGTAGTTTAACAGCAAATTTCCTGTTTAAAATAAGGCTTATATAAATTATATATATAATATATATAAGTACAGGGGTTAGTGGTTAACCCAGGGGTTAGGGGTTAATGAAACTGAAACACCTTTCATTTTAGCCACTATCCTGCAAGAAGAATGGCTCAAAATCCCTCTGACCACTGTGCAAGACTTGTATGTGTCATTCCCAAGACGAATTGACGCTGTATTGGCCGCAAAAGGAGGCTCTACACCATACAAATAAATTATTGTGGTCTAAAACCAGGTGTTTTAGTTTCATTGTCTAACCCTGTATATTATATGTATGTTAAAGAAAAATGAAAATATGCTGCTACATAAAATAAAAAAACTACAAAGCACAATAAACAGTAATAATTAAATTAAATCTTATTTCTATATCGCTTTTTGCAATGAAATACAAGATGTTCATAAAGGTTACTTATATATCCCTTATGAGCAAGCTGGATTGTGACAGCGGCAAGCAAAAACTCCCTGAAATGACAAGAGGAAGAAACCTTGAGCCCGACTCACAAAAGAATCCCATCCTCATCTAGGTGATAACAATCTGTAAAAAGTGTCTGGAAATACATGTGTAGTGGTGAGAGTGTGTAAGTCAATACGATAGCTTTATTGGTTTATGATTTTCGACACTGATAGCCATATTGACGTCAGGAACAAAGTTATATTTATACACATCTTCACATCTTATACTCAAGTCCTATATACATACACAAGTCAGTGACAATTTAGCATCTCTAATTCACCTAACATTCATGTCTTTGGACTGTGGGAGAAAACCGGAGCACCCAGAGTAAACCCATGCGAACATGGGGGAGTGCAAACTCCACACAGAAATTACCAGGTAGCCCCATCCGGGGATCGAACTTGGGTGCTTTTTGTGTGTGGCCACAGCACTATCCACTGCACCACCGCGCTGCCCCCATAGGATAGCCCCAGCAGAAAGCAGTCATTCAGTAGACACTAAGTCAATATTTGGAGTGTTTTTACCTTTAAAACTTGCAGAGAGAGTGATTTTACATGTAAATTACAGTATGATACGTTTTACATCCTGTAGTTCTTCTGAAGACCTTAATTGTTACACATGGATTGCTAATGCAGCAAAATTCACATGACCACATTGATTGTTTTTGTTTATTATGTAATATATGGAGCAGCTGGGGCAGCACGCTGGTGCAACGGTAGTGCTGTTGCCTCACAACAAGAAGGACCTGGGTTTGAGCTTGTGAAGTTTGCATGTTCTCCCCATGTTTGCCCAGGTTTTTACCAGGTGCTCCTGTGTTCTCCCGCATTCCAAAGACATGATTTCTAGATTAATTACTGTCTCTAAATTGGCCCTGTGTGCATGCCCTACAATAGATTAGAACCCGGTATAGGGTTGTTTTTTCCCTTGCACCCAGTGGATGACACGTTGCGGATTAAGCGGAAGAAAATGAACCAATGAATGTTGCATGCATTATTTTAAAATAATGTT
>JAOUQT010000045.1:10632333-10644419 GCA_025769995.1 Xyliphius kryptos
CACAGAAGTGTGGTTTACTTGGAGTTACATTGTGTTGTTTAAGTGTTCCCGCTATTTTTTTTGAGCAGTGTATATCATTTTAAATCATGTTCCATAAATGGGAATAAATATTAACATAAACATGCAGGGCGGCATAACTAAACTGATATAGCATTTCTGATTTTTGACAATAGACACCTGATCTGTACATGGGTGTCATGCACTGGTGATGCTGCCTCCACAGGTTCAATGAAGATGAGTCTCACATGAAGCCTCGGTCCTTCCAAGGTTCATTCATTTATTCATTATCTTACACTTAATCCTGTAGTAGGGTCACGCTGGGGTTCCTCATGCCCATCAAGGGGAGAACGTCTAGGGCGCTGGGCAGATCAATCCATAGCTGGGCACACTCACTCACACAGCCACACACACTGCACGGGGCAATTTAGTGCATTCAATTTACCTTAAATCCATGTTTTTGTAATGTGGTAGGAGAAAACCCAGAGAAAACCCACACAGACACGGGAAAAACATGAAAACTCTTAAAACCCAGAAAACAACTTAACACTGAGTTTTTTGTGCTTTTTGGGAATTTTGACTGCTATAGGAATGAATAAACATATACTTTATGCATTAAAGGGGCAGTGTTTGGTTCAAATAAACCCATTGTGTTAGTTAGTTTTATTAACTTCTCATTGTTTTATTCATTACACCATAAACATATTTAAAGCCCATTTCTTTGCCTCATTGTGCTGCAAGTCAGTTCAGTTTTGAGCCGGTCAGTCTGTTCCTAACAATCTGTCAGGAGCCGTAAACGGCAACACCCACGGCTTGTTCTTCTTGCTGGAAAATTCGGCCGCAAATAGACTTCATAGAACTGAAAATGGTCACGCAAATCTCCAAACATGAAATGGTGAGTCATAAATGGTTTAATTCCTCACCAACTAAGATGGTCACCACTTGATTGTTGGCATACTGCTCGATTTCCCTCAGCCACTCTGGGAGGCAGCGGAAGGAGTCCTCACAGGTGATATCGTATGTGAGGATGAGCGCATTGGCACTGCGGTAATAACTCTGAGTGATGGAGCGAAAGCGCTCCTGACCGGCTGTGTCCCAGATCTGGAGCTACAAAAATCAAGGAATAAGTTATTACGGTTACTAATCACTTTGTGAACTTTCATTGGATTTGTTAATGTTTGTTCATTTCTAATAAATATGTCACTATTTAAACCTAATTATCAGATTGGCCAACATTCATTAGGATTACTTGTTGTACTGAACAGTAATCTGACACTGGGGTTAAAAATATAAGACTACAAATAGAGCCCAGTGGCTACCGCTACAGCTTCACAGCAAGAAATTAATCTATAAAACGGCCAGTATCTAATAAAATGGCCGGTAAGAGTAATTTATTAGGTTTTTGAGGAAGAAGTTGAGGTATAAACACATACCTTTACTTTTACCCCTTTAATTTCCACAGTCTTGATCATAAAATCAACCCCGATGGTGGCACCTTGACCCGGTGGAAACAGACCCTAGAGACACAGCATTAAATCAAAAGTCACAATTCCCAACATGAAATTACACAAACTTCAAGCCTAAAACTTCTGTGGACACTTCCGCCCACTGGAGGAGAAACAACAAGCATGATTACATATGTGAATTCATGATTGACACATGCTTTTGAGGGTTCACTTTTATAAAAAACTTCTGCACTGTCAATCTTGGAAAAGCATGCAACGAGCATGAACGACACGAACAAGAGAACAAACCTGAGTAAAACGTCGGACCAGACAGGTTTTGCCCACGCCAGCGTTTCCTATCAGCACTATTTTGAAGAGGTAATCATAATCCTCCATGGTCATACTGAACTAGAAGGTGAAATGAGAAAAATCATTTAGTAGCAGTAATAGATAATCATAGCTATAATTAAATACTTACAGGATCTGAAGCAATGCACTGCTTTCTTCTCCTTATACTCCCTATAGCAGTACGTCTCAGGTAAAGCTTTTGTATTTAGAACCTTAACCAAGATTTACATCTCTCACAGTAGATTCGAATCCCTATCTGGGTGGAGTTTGCATGTTCTCCCCGTGTCTGCATGGGTTTCCTCCGGATTCCTCCCACAGTCCAAAAATATGAATGCTCTAAATTGCCCTGTATAGTGTGTATGACTGTGTGAGTGAATGTGTACCTAGCGATGGGTTTAAACTTTTATACTGTGAATGAACATACTGTATATACTATTGGGGGCTTGTGGTTAAGGACCCAGCCTTGCAAACTTAAGGTCCCTGGTTCGATTTCCGGTTTCACCATGTAATGTTGAAGTGCCATTGGGCAGGGCATCCAACCCCAATCGCTACCTGGCGCTGTGTACAGGGCTGCCCACTGCTCTGGGCAAGTGTTTTCACTTCACTCAGTGTGTATATGTGTGTGTTTCACTGCACGGATGAGTTAAATGTAGAGGACACATTACTTTGTGTGCAAGTACAGTCGGCTAAATAGGTTGCTTTATTATATCATAGTCCAAGTTGGTACCAGCTTTATTGCCATAAGAGCATCCAGCTTTCCAAAAAGACTTTTGACAACATTTTGGAGTGTGTCTGTGGGATCGGTTACCCTTTCCGAACATTTGTAAAGTCAGACCCTGATGGATAAACAGGATTTCATTCTAGACAGAAATAACGCATTCAGCCATGATGTTATGGCTTTGTTTCTTTGGCACATGAAAGGGCCTTCCCTTAACTTTTTCCTTAAGTAGGAAGCATAAAATTGTTCAAAATGCATAGTTAGGTGCTAAATATTCGTTAGACTGAATAAAACATGTGAATCTTATTACTAATTTTTTTATGTTGCAAAAAACTTTCGTCTCTTTAGTGTATTAGTCAATACTCCAAGTGGCCGAGGGGAGCGTGACTGCTGCAGTGGTATTAATCCTAAAACACTTTTATGGGCCTTTGGCCTTAAGATGAGGGATTGGGCAGACTGTGTGCTCCACAGGAGGTGTCAGGACACTGCTGACACAAATTCGGAACGAAAAACCCAAAAAAAAGAAATAGGAGAAGGGATGTTTCCAACAGGTTGGTGCTGTGATGCTTACACAAACAGTATCAGAAGATAAGAAAATAGTGTTTGCTCGTTGGAAAAATGACCACCTGATGCTTTTAAGCTCTTCTATCAGGAAGCAGAGGAATGGTCTTATGGGCACCAGGCTAATGTTAAAATTCCAATAAAGCACCTACATGCAACTTTTAATTGCCGTCCAATCTATTTAACCGCAAGTATCCCATAGATGTCATGCCAGCCTGCATTTACCACCAAGGATAGATGTATTTGTCTAACATATGACAAATTTGGCCATGCATCTTCATTTCAAACGCTGTTTCCCCTCATTTCTTATGCATTTATAACATTTCTACACTACATTTTTGCACTAAATCCATAAATCTGGAAAACAATTACCATGCTGAGAGAAAATCCTAATAAACTTATTGTCTAAGTAGATAATGAACTGTCACAATGGCATGCCGCTGGTGTTGCTATGGACTCGTGTGCAAATTTTGTCGTTGCCAAGGTCTATGGGTGGATGCTGGATGGACCGCAATAAAAAAAACCTGACTTATAAAGAGCAGGGGGCCTACTGTGGTTTGCCAAGCCAACATTCAACACAAACACGCACGCACGCACACACACACACACACACACACACACACACACACACACACACACACACAACAAATCACTCTGCATGGGTGAGGATGGAACATGCAAATCTAATCAGCAGCTCAAATCCATGAGAATAAAAACAAACGGTAATGATTAGCCAGATTTAATGCAATGAGCATGTCCAGATCTTCGTGGAACATTGTTTTTAAGTCCAACAAGGTAGAACTTGTGCTGGTTCTGTGACCCATCATATTTACACAGAGACATTTGAAATGGCATGGAGCTGAAAGAGCTTTTTTTTATTTCTGCAGCAGTCTGATTGGAAGTCTTTGCACTTGAACGCTACAAAGCATCATCTTGCAGAAGTGTAGGACAAAACAAACACAGACAGGCTACCCGCTATTCTGCTAACCACCATCCATTTTGGGGCAAACGTCTGCGATATGGACAATTATTTGACTTCACTAACATTAACAGAGTAAAATGTATATTACCGACTGTAGGGGGCTCACCCCGCCCGAGCTTTCATTCCAAAAACATCCAGTCTGTCCGGGGGGCTAAAGAGAAAGATGTTTAGCACCGATTTGGTCCTCCCTCAGTCCCGATTTCTGCTCCCTACGATCGCAGAGTTTCCTTCGTTTTTCACAATGACATCATTGCTTCTTTGCTGCAAACACAGGCTCGGTGAAACGGGAAAGGAGTCGCGTTGCCTGCTGGGAACTGTAGTTCGTTATGCTTTTAGCGCGACTACTGCACTTAGCTCGTTAGATCTGCAATTATTAAGTGTTTTTACAATAAAGTACAGTATTTACAGGTATACAAACAACAATCTAATAAGGGACAGATACTAAGCAATAGGATAGCGTGTATAATAAGCCTTAAGTTTATGTTCTCCAATCTTTGAGTTGATTATATCAATTCATTCGTTATCCTCCTTTTAATCCTCTACTAGGGGGTTACCCATGCCCATCCAGGGAAGAACGTTTCAGGCACTAGGCAAATAAACCGAGGACTGGGCACCAATCTATCACTGGGCATATACTCACACACACACACACACACAGACTGTATGGGGCAATTTAGAGCAGTCAGTTTCCCTTGAATCCATGTTTTTGGACTGTGTAAGAAAAATGGAGAACCCGGAGGAAACCCACATGTACGTGGTGAGAACATGTACATGGAAACTCAACTCAGATTGGGATTTGAACCTGAAGCCCAAGCGCTGACAGGCAATTGTCTAAAAGACTATTAAGCCACCATGTCACCCTCTTTTGTACTTTGCTTTGGATACAAGCATATGCAGAATGACTTAATGTTAACATAATGTTATTGTAAACCACTGACTTTTTGAATCCTTTTAAAAATGCGTTAGCGTTTTTGCCTGTTTGAATGAAAAAAATAGTCAATAATGAGTAAAAAAAAAAAATGTGAGTTTTGTGTCATGTCAGGGCAGCATGGTTGCTTAGTGGTTAGCTCGTTGGCCTCCAGCGCAGGGGATTCCCGGTTCGAATCCCGATTTTCCATGTTCTTCTCGTGTCCACATGGGTTTCCTCCAGGTTCACCAGTTTCCTCCCACAGTCCAAAAACAGGGATTCAGGATAATTGGCTAATATAAATAGCCCTATAATATGTGTATGTGAGTGTGTTCCCAGTGATGGCGCCCTGCCCTGGGTGTATCTGCCCAGCATCCAAGATGTTCTCTCCTGGATGGGCATGGCAACCCCTCCACCCCCGCCCCAGAACCCTTATAGAAGATTAAGTGAAAAATAATGAATGAATGTTTCATGTCAATAAGGTTATAGATCATTCAAACTAATGTGGTCGAGCTTCAGGGGTTAATAAAATCGAATTTAAACCTGTCTTGAGAAGTTCGTGATTTATAATATAATATAATATAAAACTACAGGGTGAAATACATGTAGTTTTATATCTTGATGTCATGTAGGTAGATTTTTATGCAGACGTATTACAACAACTCGATGAAAACGCAACCATCTTTGTCCGGAACCTTTGATAAAGCTCTATGTTTCACCCGGACTGTAAGCGACTCGGGTCCTTCGTTCTAAATCCTGTCCTTGGTTTGTGTGGGAGGTGAAATGCTAACAGGCTAGTGCATCAGAACGCAGAGGAAACCAGGAATATACACATAAAAAAATGTTATTTTTACCTGATGAAGCTAAAGTCCTTCCTCCACCAGGACTTGTGAACAGGAACTCTGTCTGGCTCGGCTTCTCCGGCTGGATGACTGCGATGCTCCATAACACCTTTAACCGGAGACCCGCCATCAAAGCAGGTCAGCCTTTAACTCAAATAATATAATAAAAGTCTTCTACATGCAATGCTCCAGTTTAATGACCGAGAACATGAAGCTTACTTTTACACGGGCTGTTAACCTGCAAGCGGTTGTGTATCAATGGAGTTGTTATTGTACTGTTACAGATTATGGTCTGTATACACTTATTTTAGGGGGGCTGGTTATCTTTAAGATGGAATATGGATTATGTATACTAACAGACAACTAACAAGCATTAACTAGTTACCTATTGTTATAGATTATGGTCTGTATACACTCCTATTTAAGGTGGTCGCAGGTTAGCTTTAAGATGGAATCTGGATTATGTATTCTAACTGACAACTAACAAGCATCAACTAGTTACCTACTGTTACAGATTATGTATGGTCTGTATACACTTATTTTAGGGGCAGGTAAGATTTAAGATTGAATCTGGATTATGTATACTAACTGACAACTAACAAGTATCAACTAGTTACCTATTGTTACAGATTATGGTCTGTATACACTCTTATTTTAGGGGGCTGGTTATCTTTAAAATGGATTCTGGATTATTTATACTAACAGACAACTAACAAGCATTAACTAGTTACCTACTGTTACAGATTATGGTCTGTATACACTTATTTTAGGGGGCAGGTTGGCTTTAAGATGGAATCTGGATTATGTATACTAACTGACAACTAACAAGCATCAACTAGTTACCTACTGTTACAGATTATGGTCTGTATACACTTATTTTAGGGGGCAGGTTAGAGTGAATTGGAAAAATTTTTAATTCCAGCCACAGTGGTGGACATATTAAAAAAAAAAAAAAAAAAAATCTAGGAAGCACTAAACGGATAACTTACATTGTGACCGTCCTCCAGTTTTCAAACCCCATATTAAATCTTTGATCAGTGCTGCTTTTTTCCACCTTAGACAAATGGCTCACCTCCGTCCTTTTCTATCAGATTCTGATGCTGAAATGTTCATGTTTTTATTTTCTCTCAGCTCGATTTCTGTAATTCCTTATTGGCATTTCATTTACTGATTCCAGTTTGTACAAAATTCAGCTGCAAGGGCCCTCACTTTTACAAAACATTCTCTACAGATCACACCTTTTCTTAAAGAACTTCATTGGTTGCCGTTCCTTACCCTTATTAAATATAAGATTCTTTTTAATACCTTTAAAAAATTGCATGGTCTTGCCCCTCCCTATCTCAGGGAACTTATTCATTTATATGTTCCCTCTCGCACTCTTCGATCTTCTGGCACTGGACTTTTGACAGTCCCTCGATTTAAATTAATCAATGAGTGGCGGATCGTTTTGTGTGGCTGCGCCAATTCCTTGGAATTCTTAATCTCAAACACTTCGTAACTGTTCCGATCTGTTCTCATTTAAGACCCAATAAAAACTTTTCTATTTACATCTTAGTGTTGCTAATATTGCACATGATTGTGTAGAGTCCTTGGGTGCTAGAAAGGCCAACCAAGCTCCACATTTAACCCGGTCGTGAAGTGAAATACACCCACGTAAAGTGAGCACACGTGCCCGGAGTGGTGTGCAGCCCTGTATACATTTCCCAGGGAGTAATTGGGGTTAGGTGCCTTGCCCAAGGGCATTATAGTACCATGTATGTGATCGGGATTCGAACCTTGGACTTTCAGCTTTCCTAACCACAATTCTACGACTCAGTCATGTGAGGATCCTGACAATTCGGAAACATGATGAATAATTGCTTCCATGTGTTAAAAGCTATTTAAAGTAATGATTTCCTTTAAATAATAATAATAATAATCAGGTTTGGAAATGTGTTACTGATATTTAAAGTAAAAACACTGGTTGTGTTTGCAGGTGTTCACCGGCAGGCTTTGTTCATAACCATTGGCTGGGTTCTTGGATACCATTTATCAAAGCTTGAGAATTACACTTATGCCAAGTTGGACAGAGACATGAATGAATATGTCCGACAGCACCCCGAAAACTTTCCAGAGAAGGGTATCTCAATATTCCTTCATATTTTATTGATATTTAAGTTAACGGTTTGATTTAATTTTAATTATTATAACATTATCATTAAAAAAATCTTTACATCTTTGTGCTGTTGGAATATTTTTGTTGTGTGTTTGCAGAAAAGAAGACGTTTGCAGAGATCGTGGAGCCGTTTCACCCCATCCGCTAAGTCCAGCTGCCCAGCATAAATCCGTAGGACATCGTCTGTCCAACAACACCATGTTAATACAGTGTATTAGATTATGGGATTCTTCATTTATTGCATTTGATTAAACATGTTAAAAACATTTCAAGTTATTTGCTTGTTGTGTTTAGGAACTATACATTTAGGCAGCTAAGATTTGTTCAATTATTCCGTCATGTGTCAGTTAATATTTACAGCCCCTTGAAAATTCATTATCATTTTTAAATAACCTTAACGCTTAATTTTTAAATAATTTTGCTGTTACACACTGAGGCTGTCAGGTTAGAGTTGGAACGGTGGTTCACCTTAGCAAGAAGGTTCTGGAGCTAGTTTTCAGGTGGACAGCTCAAATATTTTTACTTTGCATGTTCTCTTTGAGTGGTGTTTCTTCCACATTTCAAAGACATCTTAAGCTTTGTTGGTAGGCTTAGGATGAGCAAGAGGGCATGAGAGAGTCTGCATTATTGTAAAACCAGAGAGGGGTTATTTGGTACACCTCTTCCTGTGGTTTATTTACAATAATACACAACCTTGAGTGACTTATTGCTTTCATAAAGCGGTTACAACACACTATAATTTAAAAAAAAAACAGTCTGTTCTTTGCATTATTTGAGGTCTGAAAGCATTGCATCTTTTATTTTGACCATTTTTCATTTTTTGCAAATAAATACAAAATTCCTATAAAGTGTACAATCAGAAACTGATAATTTGGCAGCGGTCTCTTATTCAGCTGTGTATGTATAATATGATAAAAGGACAGTACGTGTAAAAACGGTCAGATGTAGCTTGTGTCTAAAGCTTTTGTAACAAAAGAGAATTGTCTCAAATCAGCTATCCAAATCACAAAAATCAAACCAAAGCCACACTGGAAAGAAGATTTTCCAAGTGTTTAGGAAGAAGACATTAAAGGAACAAAGTGCGCATAAGACACCCCTCCTCTTCCCATAATCTGGATGTGCTATCAGGTGGTAAATGAAAGAAGGTATAAATCATATAAAAAAAAACATTTGAACATACATTATGAGTTGAACAATAATTGAAGGTGGTATGTAGGATTTTTGGACTTAACAACATGATGGCATACTTGCAAATAGTGAGAAATTCACAAACAGGTGTGGCTTTAAATACATAATGCAAAAATATAATTATAGTTTCGCAAAGTACAACACAAACATCAATATAACAGAATAAAAACACTAAGTAAAGCTCTTTGTGACAACGCACTGTTGTAAAAAGCGCTTTGTGAATAAATTATTAAACTTTTTAATCATCTCACCATCAATCAGCAGCTAAATAAAGACTAATGAGAGAATGTTCTGCTTCCAGTGGTGATTTTGTTCAATCTAACAAATTTTGTTTAATGTGTACGATTAAAACATATTAGTATAGAGAACTTACTTTTTTATTATTAGTGATAAACCATTGATCATGTTTAATCTTGGATCATACTGTAATCCTGCACACATACTGTAGAATAATTTGTAGATTAAATTGGCGCAAACGTGTTAGCATACCAATTTTTGCACTTAATTTGCTATTTACCGATTTATTTTGAATTTAAAAAAATTTAATGAAATTTTACTGTCACGCATTAATTTCTTTAAATGTGCGTTTAACAGCAGAAACGATGATTTGCGCTTTAACCTTAAGCATCCCTACTTGTTATGATTTATACAAACCACTAGATGTCACTCTTTTCGTTATTCCTGGAGCGTCCATTATTATATACATCAGGAAAGAGTTCTGAAGTTTCTAAAAGAGGCTAATTACATTTATATAATAGAAGAATTTTAAAGATTTTCTATAACCAAAGCTGCTTAAAGTTTATAGTCACTATTCAACTCTATATTTGGCTAATGGGGTTCACTTAACGGTGAGTATAGGAATGGTTTTTAGCTTGTTTTAAGATTACAACTTAATATTTCTGCTTAAATAGTTTAAAACTATAATTTAGTATATATATTTAAAATGTTTCCATGTATTTTTTTGCTCTTAGTCCAATCATCTTAATCTGCGGACAGAGCAAAGTCCGTCTGCTTTGGTTAAAACATCCAAATATACTGTATCAAAATTGAATGGCCAAAAATTTAATGTTTTGCTTGGACTGAAGTGTTAATCAGAATTGTAAAAATAGTTGATATACTTTCTATTATTACTGAATTAAGATGATTATTGCATTTTATTTTCAACCTGTAGCGAGACAGCAATTTTTCAAGCTTGTTTTTTTTTAAATAGATACAACAGAAAAACTAGTTAGCTTTAAAAGCAAGCTCCTGTCGCTCCCACATATCAGCTGTCTTGTTAAACAATTGACAGCGACTTTTTGGCACATTTTACCCGGTCTAATTTTGAGAAGTACGCGCCATGTCCTCTACAACATGGCAAATTAATTTTGCAGATGGAGTCTCGTGGCCCTGTGTCTGGCTGCCACCTCACTGCACTGTTCTGCCTTTGCAATTCTAATGAGTGGCTATTTATCAAGCACTGATGCCTGGACATTTTACTCTCTGTATAAATCTGCTGATAATATATAAAAAAAAACGTGTTCATGGTAATATGACTCTACTGATTATGATTTAACTGTTTATTATGTCCTAGTAGTTGCTGTATCCTGGCAGAGCTTTCACCATAGGTACTGTATATTCATTATCTTTATCTTTTAGTATGGTGACCTTTCCATAGTGAAGGGTATTAATAAATGCAGTTTCTACTTTTTATATGTAATATTATGAATATTTATTTATAACAAAACCTTAGTGCCTAAAATAAACAAGTAGTTTAGAATATTAAAAACTGGACTGTTAGCCTGTATGCTAGTAATATTGAGAATTTGAAAGGACCCTCAAACTCCTACACTAAACCGATGTAAAGCACTAAAGCACAGACTTTGGCCTACGGGACAATCTGTGGATCTGCACTTTCCTACCATAACCATTGCTGTTCTCTCATTTGTAGGTCGCTTTGGATCAAATTCATTAATGATGATGTAATGTCATGTAAATTTAGTGATTTAAAGTGTCTTTGGGCTAGGCACCGAAGCCCAAGTGATCCACGGGCACACTGCACATGTGTTCTCACTTCACTCAGTGTGTGTCTCTGTGTACTGCATGGACGGCTTAAATGTGAAGGACAAATTCCTCTGTGTGTAAGTTCAGTAGGCAATATACTGTAGATCACTTTATCCCTATACAATATAATTATTACAACTGATTTATGCTTTAATAAAGTATCATGTGAGTTCATAGCAAGGCTCGTCTGTCTGATTAGATTCTCCGTTCCAGATTTAGTAATTAATTTGATAGGAGCGAGAAATGGGAAAGTGACGTGGCTGCTGCTTCAAACATTTCAAAATGTCACGCATACAGTCAGCTGAATCATTTTTGTCAGAAATCTTTTTTGAAATGATTTACGTCTAAAATACTTAAAAGCAATGAGCGGTAAAATACACTATATGCAAAGCCAACACAATGCTGGGCTGGTTTTGTAAATAAATACGGTAAATGGATAATCAACTTTGCTTACTTACACTGTTGCTTGTCCTTGATGAGGAAAAGCTTTTTCAAACTGCATGGTCATTATGATCACGCTCTATTACCCCCTCCACACTGCATTTTCTACATTACTGGAGAAAATGATGTTTAATTTACATTGATGTGCCATGTTTGTGAAAGTACTGCCTCGAGAAAAATTA
This sequence comes from Xyliphius kryptos, assembly GCA_025769995.1. Lineage (NCBI taxonomy): Eukaryota > Metazoa > Chordata > Actinopteri > Siluriformes > Aspredinidae > Xyliphius > Xyliphius kryptos. The sequence continues at coordinate 10,644,143 of JAOUQT010000045.1, forward strand.
TTTTCCACAATTGCTTAGCTACAATTATGTGTGTCATTTTAGAGCAGTACAGCAAAGTGCAACATTTGGGGATTAAATCCAATAACTGTAAGTGAGTTTGAGCGTGGGACACACAAGTGAAAATGAGAAACAATGAATGTGGCAGGAGCAGCCCAATCACAATGACTCAAGTAATCAAATAATTCTCATTAAGTCTGTTGAAATAACAGAGGCTTTTACTTCACTTGTATTGGATTACCAGGAATACAGCTCTCCTATGACAATCTGCATTATCAAA
>JAOUQT010000045.1:10786245-10806804 GCA_025769995.1 Xyliphius kryptos
CTTGTCGCTACTTGGAATCGAACCTGGGACCTTCCGGTCGCAAGGCTGGTTCCTTAACCACAAGCCTACGACTGCCCTACGACTGAATGTATAATGTAAATATACATTATTTATTGATGTATATAACACAGTAGAGTATTCTACTTCTATCATATTTTATTTAATCATATTTAAAGCTTTTTTACTTACTCTTTGCTAGAGCTGCTGTACCACTCAAATGTCTCCCATGGGGATCAATAAAATAATCTTATCTTAACCTTAACTTTCCTGTATTGTTGATTAACCAAAGTGTAATCTATATTATCACTGTGGGATAAATTCCTAAAGGCACAACCTTATATGTGAACGTATACCTGCCTTATATAAACAGTAGTTATCACTCAAGTGCATCAGGCTTCTTTCAGCTTTGGTTTTATTCGCCCTATAAAATCCACTTCATAAATCTTAGGTCAACCCTGCTTTTTACCAAAATAAAATGATCGGGGACCATAAAGGAAACCTGTTAAATAGATAAGACATTAACTGTAGGTAGCACTGCATTCTGATGTGAAGTCATCACTATACAAACTCAATCTGTCGCATAGCCGGGTTTTATTAATTATACGCTTATGATGTTTTAATGAGTAATCTTTCAGGATTGTTAGGGATGTCATAAAATGCTCTCCCTTTTACTTTACCCTTTTTATTCTGGCATGCCAGACCATAACAGCCATCCACCATCTTCAACCTGTATAAATATAATGTATAAAGATAATATCTGCAGGATAGTAATTTTGCAGGAAATAAAAGAACGGAGAAAATAAAAACAAAGGCTGCCAAACCCAAAGAAGAAGAAAAAAAGAAGTCATATTTGCGGTTGTTTTGATTTGGGGTTTCTGTGAATTCAACTTTCAAAGCTTTATACAATTATTCACTCATTCATTTTCTTCCACTTAATCCACAAGGACGACCCACCCGGCAACTATGGGCGCAAGGGCAGGAACAACTCTAGACATCTTGCCAATCCATCATAGAGCACATACACACAGTCACACACACATTCACACACAAAGGGCCTCTTTAGAGACACCAATTAACCTAGAATGCATGCCTTAGGAATGCGTGAGGAAACTGGATTATCCGGAGAAAACACTCACAAACACGGTGGGAAAACATGCAAAACGCCACACAAATATTTCCCATGTTTCCCCACCCGAGTCCTTCTTGCTGTGAGGCGACAGAAATACCACTGCGCCAACGTGCTTTCCAACTTTATACGTATAGAAGACTAATATTTTAGATCACATATCAAATATATTTGATATATAGTTTCAGACTACTCTATATATAATTATATATTTATATAATGCCTACTAATTTACTTTAATTAACCCATGTCAAGGAAAACGCTCTGACTCTGGCAGGATTTATTAAAGCGACACGTAATGTAGGCTGGAAATTAGAGAACCAGGGATTATTTTAATCAGCTACAATGTTCTGTGCTGGTACACCAGGGGATTTTCTTTGTGTCTAACACTGGATGCCAAAGCACTAAATTAAACCAAAGGAAACTATTCAGCTAGAGTGTAAAGGATCAGTCAGCACACTGCAGAGCTGACTCATTCTGCCCTCCGACTTTCTGACCAATTATTTCTCACAAAATGAATTAATCCACACAAAGCACAAATTAAAAACAATGCAACAAACTGTTTCATTATTCAGTTAACGTTATGTGTGTTAACTCTGCTCAGGCATTATGCATCTGTGATACAGGAATGCCTCAGATATGAATACATTATAAGAGTTTTTACTATTGTTTCTCTTGCATTACAACTGGGGCAGCACAGTGGCACAGTGGGTAGTGCTGCCACCTCAGGGGACAAAGGTCCCAGGTTTATTCCCGGGTAAGACAGACTTGGTCCTTTCTGTGTGGCGCGTGCATGTTCTCTCAGTTTCAGTGTAGGTTTTTTTCTGGGTGCTTCATATCCTCTAACATTCCAAAAAGTCTTTCATGGAGATACTAAATTCCCTCGGGACTGTGTAACATGAATATAACCTTGTGTGTAAGACATGACATTAAACCAATAAAAATGTTATTCATTAAAACTGTCCAAAAGATTAAGTCTGCATGAATGAATTGGTATATGATTTCTGGTTTTTAGGGTTGCCACCCCCATGCCTTCCCTGACTACACATCCCTCTTATCACTTAACTAAAAAGAAAAGTATAATAAAGTATAAATTACAGAAAAGCTCCAAGTATTATCATCATTATGCAATTAAGCCCAGTATAAGACAGCAGGTTTGTCATATATTCATTAACAGTGAACAATAATGTAAAATATTTAGGTACTCAGCTACAATGTGAACATGTGCTGGTGCTGGTACAGGTGCTGCTGTAATTTAGCGGTAGCAGAGTGGCAGGGATTAAGATCCTCCATGGGGTTGCACTGTGGCTGTGATTTTTCTTTGAATGTATATCTGTGTGTTACTGTGTGTTTGTCTATGTGTGTGCGTGTCAGCGCAGCCTTATCGTTAGGCTGTCTTTAAATCAGAGGCGAAAATGGAGCTTGGACGCGTCTATTGTGCCTGTGCCGGTGTGTCTGAAAGTGTGTCTGCATGCTGCATTCGGTGTTCCATGTTTTGTGTTTTTAGTTATTAGTTATGAGTGAAACACAGGGGTAAATACACACAGTGTGGAGGGAAAACCGAATGCCTGTCTGATACGTCTGGTTTAGGTGAGCAGGATTAGGGACAATGAACTGACAGGAGTTTATACTTGAAGAAGGGGAAGCATTCACTCACAGCATGACTGTTAAAATAAAGAGGACGGTGTGCAATTTCTTGCCAGCACTTTGGACAAGTGAAAAGGCAGGAGGGGGTTATTGAATGAGCTATGAAAGGGCCCCAGTTTCAGCTTTCATTTGAGCTAAAAATACATTCTGTTCAGCATCTCAGCAGCACAACTGCAGTTTATAGAATTAGGTTAAACGCTGTTAGACAGTTTATGTTATTTTTGTAAGAGTACTTGACAGCTAGGCCTATGCGAAGTGCCGTTGAGCAAGGCGTCAAACCACCAGTTGCTTCCCGTGCACTTCAGTGGTGTAGGGTGCACTTAGCCAGGCATCTGTGTGTGCTAATTGAACCTCTGATTAGGTTAAATTCAGAGAAGTATTTGGGGCTCAATTATCTATTATTATTATTATTGAAAATTATTATTTCCTCATTGGACCTGTGTTGCTAGCTAGAAAACATACAGTATTAATTGGGTGAGCGAGAGTGATTCATTTTCATTAATCAGATTATAAGAAAGTAACAACACTGGTTTTCACACGTCTTTAATATTCTTATTATGAGCAGCAGCCGGCCAATCAAATTTAATCAAATCAAGTGGGCTTGTGAATTCTTATTCTTTATATACAACATAAGTAAATGCAGTTTATTCAAGAAGTACCATGGTGCAATGCTGGCAGAAAACCTCTACACAGACAGAAAATCTGTTCCAGTGAAAGTGGTAGAATTGGAAAACTGTCCCAGTAGCGACAAAAACACACAGCAAGGTCCACATTTCGGGACACAAACGATTTCCAATATGTTTATTCTGTTACAAAATTATTAAAGAATTACAGCCTATGCAGAAGAAAGATGCCATGTTATCTGTAAGAAACCATCTGGCAAGTCACACTTCCCTTTCTAAGCTGCATTGAGAAACATTATAAAGAAATGTATAGGAGAGAAAGAGGTCATTATGCAACTTCAGTGACCTCTGAGAAGTGACAGAACATCTCAGAGGAATGTATAGAAAAGCATGCATAGCATTGTTAAAATAATTTCATGGTTGCTTTTGATGATGTACGATAGTTTGCCTTATGCACATAATGGCTTTATAATATGTGTGTGTATGACAGTTCAAACTATAAAGGAAAATATCTGTAGGGTTTAGAGTTACTGTATAGCTGTAGTTTCACAAGCTAAATGAATGTTTCTTGTTCTAACCACCCACAACAGTGCCATTACCAAAAACTGAGTCTCACTAGAGGTCCACAGACTTGTAACTCCATGAGATATGGAATTCTGAATGAGAAACGACACTCTTCTTGACCCAGCATGCTCTGTAAGCACGGGGAAAGGTTTTCGGTATTTAGGTTTGTTTCCATGTCTCTGTTTATGTAGACTAACTAAGCAGGGCTTTTGACGCCTTTTTAAAACATATGTTCCTCTGAGATATATATCATAAAGGATAAACTGTGCACGGTGTTGAAAGTAAATATTCTCATTTCAGAGGTCATGCGACCTTAATTGCGATTATAATGATATCATTTGTCTTTCGCTGTTTGACACTCCCAGGCATAGTAGAACATTTCATTTTGGAATTTGAAACTTTAACTTCATTTTGCCCATGTTCTTCTGTGTGATGTGATTAAGCAACCATACCCAAGGCAATAACAGTTATTGGTTTCCTGCTGTTCTGTTTCAGTTTCGCTTCAGGATTATATTTCTCATCAAATATAACCAAATTTTACGAGTGATTTTTCAACCAGAGCTGCCTCTCAGCCTTATTCATCAGAAATAAACCAGCTGTAACACAAACCACCTGAATATACCAGTTTAACTAAAACATTCGTCCTCAAATGTTTTGAATGTACCTTCCATTTTTCTCTGCTATGGAGGTTTCTTCTTTCTGTGTCTATTTCTGAGGAGGTATTTTGCACCAGGATCTGATTACTGACAGACTGCTGAACATAGCTGTGGATCTGATCAACTACAACTGTTTGCAATGAGGCTTGTGACCCTTTGCTGCCATGGGAACCATATACCCCATTATACCACAAGGCCACCCAACAGCTGTGCGACAGAGATTAAATTCTGGAAGACTTGGAAAGAAAGGAACAATTTTAAAGGAAAATGAAAAATCATCTAATATACTTTCTCTCCATTGCAGAGGAGATTTGTGAAGAGATATCACTTTTTTTCAGTTTAACTCAGTTACACTGGTGCTTAGGAATAATATGCAATTTAAGTTCTCTGCTCAAGCCCAAGCTTATGTAATGTTGGACAAAATTATTCATTTATTTGTTTTCTATACCCGCTTAATCCTAGTGTTAGGGTTACGGGAAGCTGGTGCCCACCTGGCAACTCTGGGCGCGAGGGCTGGAACTACCCTAGACCACTCGTCAATCCATTATAGGGTGCACACAAACACACACATGTTGTATTTTGTATGTATTTTTAAAAAAGAAACACTGCAACGAATATTAATAACCCATTTAGTCCTAATGGTGTTTTGTAAAGGTAGGTACAAATGAAATCCCAGGTCTGTCTGTAACTGTCTGTCATTTATTACCATCAGGAAATAGAAAGAAAATCCCATAAACATAATATCCCTGCATTTCAATACAATTTGTGCACCTTTTAAAAAGCTTTATAAACATATTCAGTTCATTTTAAAATATTATTATAATTATACCCAGAGTTCAGATAATATTTGAATTAATAATAACAAAAGGGAATAGTTGCAAGCTTTTAATTCTTTTTTATTCTTGTCTTCGATTGTCATAGGTAGCACTGAACACTTCCAGAAAATCCTGAATTTGGCATCCATGCTTCTTTCTTTGTAAAGTTTGCATGTTCTCTCAAAGTCTGCATGAGTTTTCTCCAGGCACACCAATTTCATCCTACAGTCTAAAAAACATGCATTAGGTATAACTGATTTGTGTAAGTGTTTGGCCCATAATGAATTTATGCCCTGTTTTTCCTGTTGTTTCAGCATTATGCTCGTGCTGTTGGCTAGGCACCAGCTTACCTGTGACCCTGCCCAGGATTAAATAATATATGATTGCTAGTGAGTGAAACGGAAAATACTTTCATTCGCTCATCTGTCGCTTTATCTGGCATTGATCCAAGGAACTGCGGACACAAGGTCCATCGATACTGTCCTGAAGGTCCATTTGCAAGACACAATTTATACATATTCACACATAGGGGTAATATATTACAGCCAGTTTACCCTCAGAAGGGTCGGAACTAGATAATCCATAGGAAAATCACTTGGACACATGGTATAAAGTGCATAAGTCAGAAACAAACCAGGAACTGTCAAGCAGTCAAGCGTCTATCTCCGTTATGTCTGCTATACTCAATAACTTAGTTTTCAAGCACTATATGTTTATTCCTCATAATTCTTATTCATCTTAGGATTCTTCCAAACATTTAAATGTGCGGCCTGGAACATTTAAAGTACAGAAGAATCCAGATGTTTTTGCTGTCATATGATATTTTGCAGTTTTTTTTATTATATGGGGTTAATTTTAACCTGATGTAATAAACGAAATGCATGTGTATTTCAACTGTCCTAATTCACACAATATTTATATCAGAATGATCAACAAGGGGTCCTCAGGCTCACAGTCTCTATTAAGCCAACTTGTAGTTATTTTTTTCTACCTTCCATGTTTCAATCACTATTAATTTTTCTTCAGGAAATGCAAATATAGTTAGCAAATTATTGCTACTTTAAATGTAACAAAAAAATCATTTTACATGATAAAATCTACCGCTGCGTGTCTTATTGGTTTTCATTTTAACACTTGAGTTCTAATTAACTGACAGACTCATTGGCCACATTCTTGAACAAATATTGAAATGGCAAATGGAATGTGCTAATAGAGATTTTACTCAGAGTAAAATTCACATACACACTGCTGGGTTAAATGAAATATGTTAATAATTACTTGGAAAGTATTGCCAAGTATCAATTCCTTCCTGAAATGAAACATTTCTGTGTATTGTGTATCATAAGGCTTTTAAAATATACCCTGAACGGTCTTTCACAGATGGTTTGGATCTACAAAATGTGGTTGCTTTACCGTTAATAAACTATGGTCACAAGGTACAAAACCTAACCACAATTTCTAACTTAATTTGAAATGATAAAAATGTCCTACAGTACATGAGAAAACGAGGGGACATGTTGGTATGAGGCTCAGTGAGATGACAGATGCAGTCTGGCATTTACAGTCAGTGTGTCATTGGGATGCACATGTTTAACAAGGCATTGCAGTATTCTACACTGTAAAATATCATGCACACTGGGAAATATTTAAAGATTTCTCAAAAATATGGAAGGAAATTCCCGTATTCAGCCATTTTCACTTACAACCCAGTTATGACAGGCTTAATTCACCTTATAATTCATCAGAATACCACCAAATAATTTTGACTAGGCTGACATTTTGTATCTTGGTGTATCAGCTTGATCGTCAGTGACCACGCATGAGTAACGACGAGACGGCAAAGTCTTTTAGACAAGGAGTACTGAGTCAGCGCCTACTGTATATGATAAGCTACTACATCAAGAAACATTGTCTGAGTTTGACTTTTAAAGGCAGAACTGCTTCCCCATGCAAAGTCAAGCCTATTCCTATAACATAACTAAATTCACAGGACGAGAAGATGGATAAAAAACAACAGGGTTGATGGAGTTCCTGCGGCACATTCATTACACACACTTCTTTATTTACTAACCTCCTTCACACACTCACTGACTGCAATGCCAGGAAGAATTACAGCATATTTACACAGAGAGTAGCCAAGTATAGAAAAGGTTCACTGAATCATTTAAGCATGTTTAGACTCATTGGAGTCAATCTGTGTCGTGATCTGGTACAATAATTGTTCAACCATATCTCATACAATGGGCTCCAAAAGTCTAGGAACACACTTAACTGGAAATAACTGGGATTTTGTCTTATTTAAAACCGAAAATTAACGACACATTATGTTCAATATATTTAATATTTAATATTCAAGAAATACTATTCAATACACACTAAATACTGTAGCTAGAAAACCTGATGCACCAAATTAAGAAAGATGTTTCAGGGGTACCATAGAATGCAAGCTTATAGAGCCAACACTAGCCACTATGCTCCCCTTTTGACATATGAGATCTGTGGCTTTATGGGATTTTTTCTACACATGGAGCATTCGGTCTGTTGTAAAGTGACTTGTCAAAGCAGGCTGCTCGTATCCAGCATTGAAAATCACATAAATCCTGATAACTCCATTCTCATTGCAGTCAATCACTTTATATAGCTGTTGACTAACACAACAAATGATGTGTATAGATGGCGTTAGTATATAGGTTCCTAATTAAGAGGAAGCATAATGGTGATATTGACTACAGTGTTAACAGCTTGGTACAAAGGATCAGATCTCCTTTTTAAAAGAATGCATTCCCTAACACTCCTAAAATATACTAAGAATGCTAAAATACTAAGATATTAAGCGACCGGTTGATAATATAATAAAATTGGTGTATTAAGTTAGAGAAATCAACTTTATACACACCACGATTTTAAATGCATGTAAAGAACCCAAGATTTTACAACATGTTGGCTAAAATAAAACTAATTCTAATAATGCTTGCAATTGTGGTGTACATTAATATAAATAAACCCTGCTGGTTCCCATAATTGAGCTTCATATGTTTCCATTAAATTAACAGTCGAGGTATGTCTCATTTAATTGTGAGATTTCATTTCTGATCTTGACCTTGTATTTAAATTAAATGTGTAAATGACTGGCGATCTTGTTCACACAGTCAATGTTACGATAAGAGAATTATGACTGCATGAACATCTGCAAAATATAATGTCTTGCCCTGTAATAATCTCTACACGTCAGTAATCTCTAAACACTGAGCCTTTTTGAAGCCTTTTCCTGAAATAGAGGTCCGCATTTTTGTCTGTGGAATTAAAAACCAAAACCTGCCCATTGACATTTTAGTTCACATAAACATTTGATACAAAAGCCAGTATGGCTGGGCATGTAGTATCTTCCCCACAACCATTTCCTAATTTGAACATTGGTTGAGCAATAACAATTCCTACAGGCGTCATCTCCTCCATAGCAGGGTGTGCTTTAGTTATTTCAGATGGATCTGTATAAGGATTGGTGCAGTGGCCACTCCACACTTGGCACTGTGGAGCTAAAAACAAGGATTTAGAATTCAAATGGACTGAATTAATTTGTCCTGTCTAGATATCATATGAGTCAAATACCTGCTGGAGTTGGACTCTGGCCCTGAGCTGACCTGCAGTCTGACAATCCCCTGCGTCTTTTCAATCTCCTGTGCTCTTTTTCTGGCTTAATATTTATTAGTCAGTGAAGACTATTGTGCAGTGCTTCTCTTCCACTCAGCAGGAAATGCTTTAGTTCACACACAGGAGTGAGAGAAGGTCAGAAGGAACACGAGAAAATTGTGGGTCAGAAAAGTAATTTGGGTTAAAGTTGAGCTGAAGTTTTAGAGCTTAGACGCAGAATGTACAGCAATCAGCAAAGAAAAACTTTGTAAAAACACTAACACTAAGAGAGAGAGAGAATGTGTGTGTGTGTGTGTGTCTGAGAGAGAAAGAGAGGCTAAGAATGGCATATAAACGTTATCTCCAAGCAATACAGCTTCACAAAGCAGATTGTTCCCTCCAAAACAATGGAGCTTTCACATGTGCTTTTAAAAGAACGCCATAATTATTATCGGTGTTAACACCTGACTACTGAAAACCAGTTGCATATGCAAGATTATATTAATGTTAATAATTAGTCTGCCTTAACAACTGGTCTTTAATAGTTAGCGCAACCAAGCTAAATGATGATGAAACAATTACTCCACTAGCAATCATGCTCATTTGCATATCTTTAAAGACATATGGGTATTCCAAACACTACAGGTGCTGATCATAAAATTAGAATATCATGAAAAGTTGATTTAAAAAGTGAAACTTGTATACTATACACATTCGTTACACACAGACTGGTATATTTCAAGTGGTTATTTCCTTTGATTTGATAAATATAACTGACAACTAATAAAAAAACAAATTCAGTATCTCAGAGAATGTAAATATTACTTTAGACCAATACAAAAAACATTTTTATAAATGAAAAAAAATGAAAAGTATAATCATATACAGCACTCAATACTTAGCTGGGGCTCCTTTTTCCGAATTACTGCAGCAGTCTGTGGCACTGCTCAGGTGTTATGAGAGCCAAGGTTGCTCTGATAGTGGCCTTCAGCTGTTCTGATTTGTTGGGTCTGGCGTATTGCATCTTCTTCACTGTACCCCATAGATTTTCTATAGTGTTAAGGTCAGGTGAGTTTGCTGGCCAATTAAGAACAGGGAAACCATGGTCCTTAAACCAGGTACTTGTAGCTTTGGAACTGTGTGCAGGTACCAAGTCCTATTTGAAAATATTTTGAAAAAGTTGGTCAGCAGCAGGAAGCATGACGTGTGCTAAAACTTCCTGGTAGACAGTTGCCCAGTGGACCCCAGTAGACCAAGACCAGCAGATTCTGTGCCTCTCCTCTCTTCCTCCAGACTCTGGGACCTTGATTTCCAAAGGAAATGCAAAATGGACTTTCATAAGAGAACTTAACTTTAAACCACTCAGCAGCAGTCCAGTCCCGTTTGTCTTTTGTTCAAGAGTGGCTTCATGGTGGTTCTTGACGCACTCCAGCGGCAGTCCAGTCTTTGTAAATCTCCCCCACATTTTTGAATGAGTTTATTTTACAATCCCCTCCTGGGTGCTGTTATCCCTGTTGGTTGTACACTTTTTTTACGACATCTTTTCTATAACATCTTTCCTTCGCCTCTGTATGTAATGTTCATGGACACAGAGCTCTGTGAACAGCAAGCGTTTTTAGCAATGACCTTTTGAGTCTTGCCATGCTTGTGCAAGGTGTCAGTAGTTGTCTTTTGGACAACTGTTAAGTCAGCAGTCTTCCACATGATTGTGGATCCTACAGAACTAAACTGTGGGACCATTTAATGGCTATTGCAGGAGTTTTAAGTTAATGAGCTGATTAGAGTGTGGCACAAGGAGTCTTCAATATTGAACCTTTTTACAATATTCTAGTTTTCTGAAATACTGAATTTAGGTTTTTTAATAGTCAAATATAAATCATCAAATTAAAAGAAATACACACTTGAAGTATATCATTCTGTGTGTAATGAATATGTATATTAGACAAGTTTCACTTTTTGAATAGAATTATAGAAATAAACCAACTTTTTCATGATATTCTAATCTTATGACCAGAACCTGTATGTAGTCATTAAAATGAATTTATTTTTATTTCTTTCCGAGCTTGATTTAGATGTGTTTAGAGCCGAGAGAATACACAAATGTGGATCAACTTGCAAAATCTTTGAATACAGAGTAAATGGTTTTTTTATAAATACTTAGGTTACTAAATAAATGTGGGTAATAATTTAGAGTGTTTAAATCCATAGGATGTCAACAGCAGGAATCAGCCATTCCGCATGATGTGAGCTCCCACAGGAAGCTGAGTTCATTTTATAGAGCAGAAACTTGTAGCTACAAAGTTAACAGATGGACACATGGATTGGTGAAGTCTAGATAGAATTATGTTGTCACAAAATTACGGAAGACAAAACAGAAGTATTTTATTCCAAACCTTTAAATATTGTAAACTGCACAATCTAGATAGTCACTCTGTACAGAAACTGTATTGATTTTGGATTAAATAACTGGGATTTACTGGCCTAATGAATTTCATCATGGGGCCACATCTACAACAGTTTGATTGATTTATGCTCTAAAAGAGGAACTAATTACAGTACGCTTTGTCCACCAATAGTGCCTTCTATCTTGAAAATAAACACCACCACACCCATAACACACAACATTCATGTTTCTGGAAGTAAGCGTTATTGTGCATTATTACAGGAGATAACTTAGAATCAATAAATATGACTGTGCAAATATAGTTAAAAAAGATATAAAATTAAATATTTACACACTGCTTGGGTGAGCCATTTGAAATTATATGAATATAGTAAACTCTAAAAGATTGTGTAATAGCAGATACTGTATTAATATATTGCCTATTTCACATATACAGTAAATGCCGGGAAAGTTCCACAATATCAGTTGCAGAGATTTAAATGAGTTGCCCATTAACACATGTAACAATCACCCCGTTGATGTTTCCTTATGGGCACATTCACACTACAGGATAAATGTTCCATGTGCCTAGGCAAATGGCAGTGCATAGGCAGTATGCATGGCATGATGAAAACCGTATGCTGTGAAAGTAGGAGAGTTTTGTTTTGCTTACCGTGAGCATGGCGGCCGAGTTTACAACCGAAGAACTGTGAATGTAATATACATTCACCAGCGACGTTATTAGGCACAGCTGTTCAGTTGCTTCTTAATGGAAACATCTAATCAGCCAATCATATGGCCACATTTCAATGCATTTAGGCATGTAGATATGGTCAAGTGAAATTGCTAAAGTGCAAACCGAGCATCTGAATAGGGGGAAAAAAGGGGGATTTAAGTAACATGGATGATGGTTACAGACGGGCTGGTCTAAGTATTTTAGAAACTGCTGATCTACTGGGATTTTCAAGCACAACCATCCCTAGGGTCCAAAAAAAAGAAATATCCAGAGAGTTAAAATTGTGTGGATGAAAATGTCTTTTTGATGTTAGAGGTATGAATTGAGTGGGCATACTGGTTCGATATGATAGAAAGTCAACACTACCTCAAATAACTACTCAATACATCCAAGGTATTCAGGAATACCAGCTCTACTAAAAGTATACCATGAAGAATTAAGGCAGATTTGAAGTTAACATGGGGGACCAACATTTACTAAGGTAAGGTGTGCCTAATAAAGTGGGTGAGTGAATATGCCTTTCGTCTTAAACCCTATAGCTTATCTTAACTGGGAAAGTGAGAATACCTCATGTGGGTCATTTCTGTGATGAGACATTAAGAGTTTACCAGTTATTGCTTAGTCTTAATGGAAGACAAACCACAGGGATTTTCTGTCATTATATAGACCCTGTTCTATTACAGGTCTAAATTAAAGTAGATAGAACGTTATTGATCTCTTTGGAAGATTTCCCTCAGGGAAATTATAAAAATTAAGAAAAGACACAAGGTGAGGTGTAAATATGCAGGTAATGTTCACTTTCACTCTATTTTTTTTGCTATTTCCTTCTCTTGACTGCCAGTTTAAATCAACAATACAAGTTAAACATTCCAGCCTCATTTTTTTATTTTTAGTCAGAACTATAACAAGGCAAGACTCCAAGTCAATGAAATTATAACCCTGTTCTATACTGTCTTTCCTTACCAAAACAAAATGCACATTGTCTTGCCAAGAATTTCATACGCTGAAGACACCCTCCAAAAATGCTAACCACATTCCAATTCTGGTCAATCCCTGGTTAATCCACAAGATAGTAGAAGGCAACAATTACCAGCTACAGCATTTGGAGCAACCTTGACCGCATATAGATAGTTGGAGCTGGAGGTGTTGGAGCTCAGTGAGCTGAGGGTCAAACTAACCAGATGAACAGCCATAGCTGCTGAATAGAGCATGGGTTAACTTGTTCATGGGTCATTAGCATAACATTTCTAACAAACTGTTTGTTTTAATTTCATACGTATGTATAACATACAGCCATTAAAGGCACAATAATGAACCAATTATTGACTAAATTTGCAATAGATAACACCATGTCTTCACTTACATGTCAGTGTACGGTGTATTTTAAAAGTGGCCATACTGGCTCTATGTGCCTATGTGAGTAAGGTGCATGCACATCTGGGCAACACTGTTACAAGCTGAGAAAAACTTCAAAGGAGTTGGATTAATGTGCAAGTGCTGCATATAAAGCCATGCACTGAATCATTAAAATGCATGGAAGCATAAAGTGCCACAGAGCTGCAGTGATAAGGAAGGAGCTGCCAGCAATGATCTGTTTCTATTTAATATGATTGTAAATTGACTGGTTCATGGCAGGCTGTCAAACCACAGTATGGCTCTGTGCATATGTGTGTGCATGCAAGCTGAGTTAATGACAGGGAAGAGCTCACAGTATTTCTAAACACTGTGTGGAGCATTCAAGCAAAACTGCGCCCGGCAAAGAAAGTACAGAAAGGCTAGTACACGGCTGTTTTGGTTCTGTCTTTTCAACAGTGTGCTTCTACTTTGAACGTCAAACTATTTTAGCCACACAGTGGTGTGACAATGTGCACTTGTCCAAGACTCTGGGTTATGATGCTGACAGGCCACTTCTTTTCCAGCTACAATCAAAAAGCCCACTTCCATCTGAAGTCAATATGCAGTTCAAATTGGAATTCATGCTGCATTTTGTGAATGGTTTGCTGGATTCTGGAACAAAAATAAGAAAGAATCCCTGACTACATTCCAAAATACTGGCAGACAAGCAATGGGGGTGGGTAATAAAAGGCTATTATTTTAAACTGTTGTGAAAATCCTAAGAGTTTGGAATTTCAATCTAAAATAAACCAGGTTCCTTCAGTATTGGATGTAATATTAGTTGAAGGCAAATGTAGCCTGAATATGAGAACTGCAGGATCAATGCTCCACAAACAGATGAGCAGAAGAAGAAATGCAATGCAGGCTGGGAATTGAAGAAGCTTTTCATCACAGTGGGAACGACGATTTCTAAGAAATATGATATGTGGATGCTGAAACATACTTGGGTGAGGTTTATGGCATTAGTGTTATTTTATCCACTGTCATATCATATGTATCAGGAAACGCTAGTAGAAAATTTTGACAAAAAAGCAAAGACACCATTGACACCAGGACCGACTACGTAGTCAATGTCCATTTACATAGTCTAGGACATCTGTGTATCCAGGAAATACAGCACCAGAGACTTTGTTGTTGTCCTTAATTATGTTTTAAATGTGTTTGGAACTGGAAGAGTACAAAAATGTGAGCCATCTGGAAGACCCTAAGGAACAGTTTGTGAAAAACTGTTTTAAACACAGTCTGCCATTTGATTCCTGTGAGTAGAATCACTCTCAAATTCAAACGATTAAAATTTTGTCTCTTTTCCTCCAAATTCCTGCCTCTTTTAAACGATAAAAATGTCCTGGCTCTGTTTAGGCTGAGCGTAAAGGTATTTGCCAGGCTGGAAAAAAATGTAAACAGAAGCCTTAAATGGATAAGCAACTTGTAACACAATACTGTCAACGGCATTTCTTCTATGGTATTTGGGAAATAATAAGTGAAATGATAAATATAGAAAAACTGCATATTCAACTAATTTTAACAAAATTAATATTTGAACATTGATAGTACACAATTTGTTATTGTGATCAGAAGCTTAATTATCCAGTGATATTATAGAGGAAGCACTGATTTAACAGCTGGCACCTTTCCTATAAAAATATCAAATAATATACATGATACTGTCTGGAGCTATGCTCATAGCAGGGTCACTCTTGATGAAAACTGTGGGCTGCAGCATGGTTCTTAAATCCATCATTTTCCAAGATAAGGTGTATGCCGGGTTCAGCCTAGCGCAACATCTGCAGTGCTGACCAGAGATTGGGAAACTCAGTCAATATATTTATCCCTCAGAGCACTAATGGGTAATGACTCATCCGTGCAGCCAACCATCATGAGGTGATGAAGGCATATGACATGGCATGACACAAATACTGTATCAAGGTAAAACAAAAGATTTAAATGCAGTTTTATTAGATTTCAATCTTGTGGGATTTATTTTATAGTCACCAGGGGTCGCCACAGCGAGTTCCTCGCATTAGGATCTGGCACATGTTTTACGCCAGATGCCCTTCCTGACGCAACCCTCACCCTTTCTAGAATTTTACTTCTGGCAGATATACTGTACACTTTAAAGTAAAACACTCAGTAAGGAAATCCAGTAGTCAGAACTATATATAGAAACAATGTCCATATTTGACCATGTGCAGAGTTTTCCAAGCCACTTACACTATATAATCAGGAAACTATGAAGTTCCTGACTTGTGTATGTTATTTTTACATTTCAACAGATTCAAACTTCTAGATGAAAAAAGTTGAGTGCCCCAGGACATGGTTACTAACTACATAATCAACTCTTATAAGGTGATGACTTGGACACTGCACAGATGGCAACATTTACCAGCTATGGGTAAACAAAGCATATTTTACTACAGGCAGATAGTTGGAGCCAGGAGGTGTGGAGCCAGTGTTTCAGCATACACCCGCACTTGAGGGCTGTTCCCATATCACAGTGTCAAGTGTCCAGTATGGAGTGTTCCAAAAAGGGAGGAACTGTTTACTAACATCCAGCCCAATGGGCTGCTACAGTAGGATGTTGCTATATTGTCAAGCGTGTTGTCAACATTGTGCAAGTTGCAATTAATAAAGAAGGTGGACCAACTCGTGATTAGCCAATTGTTCCTAAGAGATAGTTCAGAGAATGCAAACAAGAAATACTGAAATGAGTGACTTCTGTGTTATTCCCCATTGAGACAATTCAACCTTTTGTCTGTAAACAAGATTCCCTCTAAAGATTTTCCCTAAATCTGTGATTTAGGATTGCACGTGCACGCTATGGCCACAGTTTTAATGGTAAGTGTCAATAAGACTAAGCAGTAATGAGAGTCACGGCTGTGATCGGCTGGAGTTTACTTACCGCCGAAGAACTGCACGCCGCCTGCCACGCGGCCCACCGTGCGTGAGATGAGCTCGGACACGCAGCAGCCCATGAGTGCAGTGAGCGCCACGAGCAGCAGCAGCCCGCATCCGGTGCCTGTGATCACCGTGCAGATGCGCCACTCCACGCTCGGGATGCCATGAAACGATGCGTAGCGACCGCACTGCTCCAGCATCACCGTGGTCTGTCTGACCTCGTCCCGCACCGGGTACGAGCAGCGGCGGAACGTCCCGAAAGATACCGGCTTGTCCATTTGAGATCCTAGTAGCCAGTAAGGCATGAAGAAGCCCACGCAGCACGCCGCGGCGCTCAGCAAAGACACGAGTGACCACACCGCACCCGCACACGTTAAACTGGAGGCCATGTTCTTCAACAGAATAGACACTTCCCAACGATTTCTTCTGCACCACAAAACTTTAATATCCTTCTGCACGGTTTCTGGCTATCCCCACGCGCTTTTCACCATGGTCCACTGCGCATTGAGTTTCGACTCCTGTCACACAAATAAAGTTATGTGAGGTATAATTACATATAATTCCACAGTGTATGCGCATTCCGGGTTGTCTTTTTACTAGGCTTGGTATAACGGTATTGCACAACAACAATCTGAAAGTTCGGTGTGAATTCGCAGCCTCGGGAATCTCTAAGTGTAGGATATTTGCATTCGTGGGCTTCTGCGTAAAAAGATAAATACCCTAGATATGACACGGGCAAAGTAAATAAATCACGTCTATCCGCTTGAAACGTTCACCTACGTGCGTTACCCATATTACCCATTACCCATAGATAATTATGCAATCAAATCAATGAAATAAAACGAAACTAGTGATAATCAAATACTTACATAATAAATGTCACTGCCTGTAATTAGGGAGACAAAACTTTCTCCAACATCCGGCGACAGCCTTTGCTTCAGGGCGTGTGTGGAAAAGTTCCTAAACGTTCTGCTGGGAATCCTGTGGCCGCTTTTACTATTCGGCAAAGCAGAACAGAGAGAGATAGAGATAGTTCCAGCTCCGGGGATTCAGGTCAGAATATCTCGACTCACGCACTCCGAGAACACTGAAGCGCGAGCGCAAAAGTGTAGACTCGCTTTCTACGCGCTCATCTCCGCCCAGTAGGATGGGCCAATTCCCGTGTAAAAAAAAACCCACGAAACATACAGACAGACAGGCTTGTGAGTAGCATGCAATGATTCATTCATTCATTTTCTATACCCTCTTAGTCATGGTCAAGGGGTAGTCGGTGGCAGGTAGAAGAGTATACAGAGCGTCACTCCATTGTAGGACACACAGACACACACACATACGCATGTCTTTGGACTGTAGGAGAAACCCGAGGCACCCAGAAGAAACCAACAGAAACATAAGTGAAAAGAGCTTATGATGCCAAACCCCGAATTCGAACCCCAGATCTTCTTACTGCACTCATAAAGGAGCTGTAGAAAAGAAAGGAATGTCTGTTCACATTTTTTTAATCCTTTTGTAATTATTTGGAAATAGAAAGTACTAATAGTTACACATATGCAAGTAGAATATTTGACCACTTTCAATGTGTACACAAATTGAGGTCCTCAAACAGTCTGGTCATTTGTTTCCTGATTTGCCACTTTATAATGTCACATACACTGTCACTAGGAGACAGATCTGGACTGTTTGTAGGTTACTCAACCATTCCGACTGCAAAGCCAAGCTATTATATCATCTGTAATATGAGGCCCTGCCCTGTCCTGTTGAAATAGACATGAAGTTCACCAGCAAAAGCATCTTGATAGTGACACTGTTCTCTGCAAAATACTAGTACAAGCGTCTACATTCAATAGTTCCTTCACATATACAATATGCAGATCACCCATGGCATTTGTGCATCTCTATATCATCCACAGGCACTGCTTTTGCCATTACAGACACTGTAATGCTGCTTTAAATCTTTGTCAGAAAGAATCGTGCATGTTTTCCCCACACCAAGCTGAAACATGGACGCTTCGTACCACAGAACAGGTATTAACTGTGTTTTTTTTGTAAGACAGTGACTTGGTGCAGCCTGGATAGCTCAAATGGTATAGTGTGCGCTGCTGTAAAAAGTCAGGAGTGTTAGGGTTCACTTACTGGGGCAACAGCTGACAAGAAATTGGGATGCTTATTTTAGCTTATCCCTATCCCAAGAACCGCATCTGTACAACATCACAAAGTGATGACGGTGTATGATATATGACATACAGTATATAACTTTGGGCCCATAGGACCCACATGGCTTCCTCTTTGCATCATTATTTGAAGCAGCGGTGGTCTGTGTTTACTGACTATGATATTCTCAAGTACTAACAAACCCATGTGTTAATGTATGCCAATCTATGTACAACCTAAGCAGTGGTTTCTGTCCTTGGAACTGGGCACAGATATTTCCCCCGACTCTCTGAATCTATTCATGATAACATAGATGGTAGATGATGAAAGGCATTTCTTTACACTCTTGCCCTGTGAAACAGTTTATTTCAAATATTAATAATTCTCTAATCAATCTTGGCATAAAGTGGTGAACCACGACAGGTACTTGCTTGAAAAGACTCACCATTATTGTACGCTCCTTTTTATACTCTTGACAACAGATTTGTATATTAGTTTCAGACTCATTATGCCTCTGTAAAAACATTTATGTGTGTGTATATATATATATATAGTATATCTTTATATATAGTATAGTTATAAAATACAAATATTATGTTTTATTGTAGAGTGAGGTGGAAAAGACTAACACGCTCTGGCAACCACTGATAAAAGGGAGAGGCCGAAAGAAGAAAAAACACAAAAAATGCTTTTAACTTGAGCTTTTAACTAATTTCAGTTAAATAAAAGAGATTTTTTTTAGTTTTTATTGCATTTTAAGAAAGTGCCCCAACTTGTCTGAGAAAGGGGTTTTTAAATTTAACCATAAATGTAACTTGAGTGTCCACTATCAGGCTCATTATCTAAAAATAAAATCTGCATTTTTAAAAAGAAGTAGAATTTTGGTACTAAGCATATTCCCCTCAAATGTCCCCCCACATGGTTAAATTCATGTATTTATTTCCTTTTATAGGAGAACTGGGTCGCCTCTGAGAAATAAATCAAGCCTCTGTTATACATTTATTGTCTTCATAATAAAATATCTTTAAATAAATATTTGTATCCTAATTTATAGTTTTTTTTCGGGGGACAGGAACATTCCACAAGGCTTGATCAACATGTATTCCTGTCACTTCTTAGACATTTGGTCTCCACAAAGAGATAAATAAACCCACTCAAATAGTCGGGACACTTTTTGCAGATAGTAACTCCTTTAAAGTTAGAACATTTGTGCACAATGACAGCATTCTATAAAGACTAATGGGCATACCCCGTCCCAGTAATACCCAGAACTCAGTACAAAACTAACAATGAAGCCTAATCCATGCTTCATTATATATCCAGACACTCAGACTCCCCATCCCCCAACCCCAAGGTCAACTACCTATGCTGAATAGAGCTTGACACGAATTAGGATCAATTTTATAAATACAATTATATGAATTATTTTTTCTTAAATAAGAAGAACACTATGAAGGAGTGTTAGTAACTGTGGTTCCACTTCCCACGGTATCTTACCTTATAACATATGTTCACTGTATTTTGGTCCCTCTGATGTGACTTTGGGTTCAGCCTAGATAGCTCAAATGGCAGAGCGTGCCCTGCTGTAAATTAGGGCTCCAAACTAGAGGGCAACAGCTAAAAAGATCTTGGGATGCTCAATCAGATTTTCTCTATCCAATGAAGCGCCTACTAAATTATATATCATTTTGGGTCAGCTGTGACTTAATGGATAGGGTAAAGGGCTGGGGACCAAGAGAACGCTGGCTCGAACTCCACTCTAATCAAGTCATGGCTGAAGTGCTGTTGAGCAAGGCACCCAATCCCCAACTGCTCCCTGTGTGCCTCAATGGGCGCAGCACACTGCTCCAGGTGATCATCACTGGATGGGTTAAATGCAGAGAAAGAATTTCCCTACGGGGATCAATAAAGTATCTATTATTATTATTATTATTATTA